>SNQJ01S0057918.1:5651-32297 GCA_010110895.2 Picea sitchensis | reverse complement strand
AGGACCAACAAATGTGGACTCAGGCCATATGGTGTCATCCTTTATTGATAAAATTATTTACCAATAGATCAAGTCTATTTGACATAATGATATACATTTCTTTAGAGTAGGGCCAAGCAGTGTCCATATTAGGAAAAGTGGTTTACAATTGAACAGATGGCAATTCAATTTCCCTAGTTGCATCTTGAAACAATGGGTATATATATATTCCAAATAAAAACTCATTGTATTTGATATATCAGTAGGAAATAAAAAATACACATAAGCTATCCTTTTGGCTCAGTTCATCTTCCCTGATACTAACCTAGACATATACATTTCATCTTCCAAAAGAGATCCATATATGATTCCTACATAGCCATACAAAATCAATCTAGACAAAACCTAACATAACTAGAATTGTCTTTAACCTCCAAGAAAACATAATTCTATATCTACCCCAAGACCTATCAAACAAACATCAAAACATAGACAATTGAGTAGCTTCTAGTAGAGAATTGTCCTTGTATTCACATTCCACAAGGAGCCTTGTAGCATGATGGCTTATTTTGATAACATATCCTATTTTTTATTACAATCCATGTAGATATGGAAAAATGAGGCATCCTCGAACATAGACTTTTTCTCCAAGCATAGTGCCATGATTGGCTCCAAGACCAAATATGTAATATTAAATTTTCCATTATCCCAATCCATCAACAACTTAAAATCTCCAAGAACTTGCAAACACCTAATACTTTTTTCAAGTGCCACTTTCATCAACATCTAGAGGGTGTAGAATTCAACCATGTTATTTRCTCCCAGYCCTGCTCCATATTTTAAGGAGAAGAAGTGGTAATGATCTAAAAAGAGTATGATTCCATCCCCACACATTTTTGGAGAGCCTTGACAAGATCCATCAAAGAAGTCCCAAGGCTTTGTGAAATCAATACGAGGCTCATGCAATACCCTTTGGGATTTAATATTAATATTAATATTAATATTGATATCAAAATTGATGCCCAAAATAAAAAAATTATATTTTTTCTAAATAAATTTTGGTCATCGCATATCCGAAGACAACTTTTATTGATGCAACAGTTTTTCTATACAAACAATGAAAAGTTGTCGTCACCCATGTGATGACAATTTCTATTGATGCAATGGTTTTGCTATATAAACAACAGAAAGTTGTCGTCGAATAGGCGACGACAACTTCTATTGATGCGTTGGTTTAGCTACATAAACAACAAAAGTTGTTGTTGAATAGACGACAACAACTTATATTGATGCGTCGGTTTAGCTACATAAACAACAAAAAGTGGTCATCGAATAGGCAACGACAACTTCTATTGATGCAACGGTTTAGCTATATAAACAATGAAAATTTGTCGTCACATATGCGATGACAACTTATATTGATGTGTTACTTTTGCTATAAAAGTTGGTGTTGCAATTTAGATGAAAAATTGGTTTCAAATTGTTTTCCTATATTGTTGTTTTTTCGACGTTTGATCAAGTTCGTCGAAAATTCCACGTCACATAAACCGACATTTCAGAGACTCCAGATTCGTCACCATATCAACGAAATAACATCGCAATAGCGTCGAAACAGTCATCGCAAAATGGCCCAAATATGCTAGTGATATTAGTATACAACTACTATCCAGTGGTACACAACCACTCCTAGTAGCACATAGCTACTAACCAATGACATGTAGTCACTACCAGTGGATCACATCCACCATAGTATCATACAAATATTGTTCAGAGACATACAGTCTACACAACAAACAAATCATACTATATGATATCATCTTGCATCAACAATGTCATCGTATGCATCACCTATAAGTTGTACTAGCGTGATGTGAATGAATCATATCTAAGTTGTGTTGGCATGATCTGGAGTATCATCTACATCATCTCTAATTTGTACTAGCATGAACATAACTATCATGATGCTAATTCTTTATCTCTAAGTTGTATGTCAATCTCTAATATTTACTTTCATGATGTAGATCAGTGCCTCACTGTGTCACCTCTAAGTTGTATGTTCATCCCTAATCCATACTAGCATGACATATCTAGTATGATGCCAATGCATCATATCTAAGTTGTATTCCACATCTAATTTTTACTCTCATGATCATATCTAGCATGACACGATCCCTCTTACATCATCGCAAAGTTGTGTGATCATCTCTAATCCGTACTAGCATGGCATATCTAGCATGATGCTAATGCATCATATCTAAGTTGTATGAAACCTCTAAGTTGTACTGGCATGATATAGATCTGTGGCTCACTAGCAATCCATGATGCCACATATCAGTGCTTCCTCCCAACCGAGGAATTCATCTCCTCCCTTTCAGCCAAGGGAGCAATATCCACGAGCCTCATCTTGTCCCTCAAGTTTGCAAACTTTATCTTGGACAAAGTCTTCTTCAAAATATCTGCAATCTACTCATTACTGGAGATATACTGGAGAACCACTTCTCCCCTGTGTACTTTATCATGGAGAAAATAATACTTGATGTCGATGTGCTTTGACCTATCATGGAACACTTGGTTCTTTGAGAGCTTCACATAGCTCTAGTTATCACAATATATCATGGTATAATCCAACACCTAATCAAATATTCCATAAACCAGCTTACGAAGCCACATTGCTTTCGTACAAGCATCACAAGCTACAATATATTTTTCTTTTGCGGTGCTGAGTGCAACAGACTTTTGATTTTTTCTAGCCCATGAAATCATAACAGAACCCAAACTGAAACACAATCCATAAGTACTCTTTCTATATGCACTCCCTACCCAATCTGAATTGGTAAATACATGCAAATTTACTTCACTGTTTAAGGAATATCTCAAACCATACATTATAGTCCCACGAAGATATCTCAAGATATGCTTTTCAGCCACCCAATGCTCTTTTCTATGTTCCACTTGGAATTGGCTCAACGTGTTTACAAAAAATCATATGTTCAGCCTAGTATTTACCAAATACATCAAGGATCCAATCAACTATCGATACATGGACGAGTCTATTGGATCATAATCAGAGTCTCTCAACTTCCTCAAATTTTTTACCATGGGAATTGCCATGATTTTCAATCCATCATCACAAAGAAGGATATTTACAACATACTTCCCTTGTCCTAGAAATACTTCACCACGCTTATGACACACTTCTAGTCTCAGGTAGTAGTTCATGAGACCAAGATCCTTCATATCAAATTCAATGGATAACTCCTTCTTACACTGAATAATGTGAGGCTCTACACCTGTCAGGAATAGGTCATCAACATATAACAGTATAATAACACGTGCATTGATCATAACCTTGTAATATAGATTTGGATCAGCATGACTCTTGGAAAATCCAAGTCTCATCAAATAACTATCAATGTGTGCATACCAAGATTTTGGAGATTTCTTGAGTTCGTACAAGGATTTATTCAATATTCATACATGGGTTTCTTTTGGGTGTACCTCAAAACCTTGAGGTTTCTCTATATATAATTCTTCCTCAATAAATCCATTGAGAAAGGTGGTCTTTGCATCCATCTGACTTAAACTCAAACCCATGGAAGCTTCTAGAGATATTATGGCTCTGATAGATGTATATCTGGAAACCAGAGAAAACGTCTCATCATAATATTCTCCCTCCTTCTAGGAGAATCCTCTAGCCACAAATATCTCCTTTCACTTATCAATACTTTCATCTACAACATGCTTTATCTTATACACCCACTTTCAACTCACTACAAACTTCTCGTTAGGTCTCAACACAACTTCCCATACATCATTATTCATGATGGATTGGTATTCTTCCATCATGGTCTTCCTCCATTCTTTCTTCTTAATTGCTTCCTCAAAGGTGGAAGGTTCTGCATTAACCAAACTTATCATGATTTTTGCATAGCTAGTGAACCTTTTAGGTTTCTTTCTTTTTTTGAAAGTACCAATAAGAGCCTTATGCTTTTATGCTCCTGCAAAGTAGTTTCAATCCATGCTTCTCTTTTTCTTGTCTTAGGTATAATAGTTAGTTCCACATATTCATGTGGTGGTTCTTGTTCTTCACTAGATTGTTCTAGAGAACATGTAATTCATTCTTTGGTATCTTCAAGTCACTCTTCTTTTTTGGACTCTATAGGTTCTTCTATAGAATTATTAAATGAAATCCTTTCATCAAAAAAAAATTCTCTACTTATTTCATTCTCTCGTTGACTTGGAACATAGATTATATATTATTTTGATGATTCACTATAACCAATGAATATTCCTATCTTTCCTAAGGGTTCCAACCTATTTCTCTTATCCTTGGGAACATGAATGTATATAGGACATCCAAATATTCTCAAGTGTTCAACACTTGTCTTCTTTCCTAAGAAGGATACTTCAGGAGTAATGTTATTCAATATTCTAAGTGGACTTCTATTATGAACATAAACAGTTGTCATATATTCTTCTCCCCATAGGAACATAGATAAGTTCTGATCATTCAACATTGCCTTGACTGATTCTTCAATGGTTTTGTTCTTTCTTTCAGCCACACCATTCTGTTCAGGATTGTGAGGGAAAATGAGTTCCCTCCTAATCTCAACTTCTTTACAAAAGGAAATGAGCTCCTTGGAGGTGTATTCTTATCCATTATAATATATTATTGTCTTGATCTTCTTATCTATTAGGTTTTCTTCTTCAGCCTTGAATTCTTAGAGTTTGCTAAATAATTCATCATTAGTATTTAATAGATACAACCATGTCTTTCTTGATAAGTTATATATAAATGTCACATTACTCCTAGAGACTTCACTGGAATAGGTCCACATACATCTGAATGTATTAGGTCTAACATCCCCTTGGAACTATTCTCACTGCTTGGGAAAGGTATCTTAATGTTCTTCCCAAGTGCACATACTCTACACACACCTTCATGTACTTATTTTAATTTTGGTATGCCTACAACCATTTGTTTCATCGATGATAAGGCTTGATAGTGGAGGTGAGAATACCTTGTATGCCATAACTCACCAGGGTTGATTTCATCATGTACTAGGTCTTGAGTATTCTGACCTAGGAGTTTATATAACCTTCCTTCACAAGTTCCAATAACTCTAGTGTTTTCTATCTTGGAGTATTTAGACCATACAAGAACTTTTCCGTCCACAAAATCTTCTCTATCTCCTTTCTCTTCCAAACAGGAAATAGATACTAGATTCTTTTTCAAACTAGGAACATATAAAAGATTAGTAACATGGATAGAGTTACATGATTCCCATTTTATAGTAGTTTGTCCAATTTCCTTGACTGCATAAGACTTATTGTCTCCAAGATCCACTTTATGAGTTGTTTCCTTCTCCTTAATGCTTGACAAATCTATGCGGTCACATGTCATATGCCTTGAAGCTCCACTATCAGTCAACCACATCTCATCTTCAACAATTCCAATAAGGGATGAGTAATTGAAGAAATCTATCTCATCATGCTTTGTCTTCTTTGAGGATTCTTCATCATTGGTAGTTGGTGTATGACGTCTCTCTTTTCTCTTCCTTATTAGTTTAGAAAAATTCCTTTTGTAGTGGCCACAATCATGGCATTCAAAGCATTGTACCTTTGACCTATTCCTTTTTAACTTCTTTCTTGAGTCATGTCTTTTCTTACCTCCGTGTCTTTTAAACTTTGTTACAAAGGCTTGAACATCTTATTCCTTCTAAGGTTTTCCCTTGGAATTTAACCTTGTCTCTTCTTGTGCACAACATGTCCAAAGTTATTCTAACGTTAGAAACACCTTCCTTGTATTCATTCTTGCAGCAAATGCATCCAATGATCTAGAAATACCATTCAGTTCTATGTTCACAACTTCCTTTTTTGGGATGGATTCTTAAATAGATTGCACATGATCTCTCAAATAAGAAATCCTCACAAAGTATGAATTTATGGTGTCATCCTTTGTCATCTTGGGGTCACATAGTTCATTCTTCAGACTCATCACTGGTCCAATATTTCTAATTGAGAAGAGGTTTGTTAGGGCATCATATGTCTTCTTGGATGAGTCAAGATGAGAAATGTATGGTATCAAGTGATCCTTTACAGAGTCCACTATGATACTCATAGCATTAATGTCATTATCCTTGAACTTCTCAACTGATGCAATGCTTTGAGGTTCCATCTCTTTTCCTTCTTCAAATTTTGGTTCCATGATATTTCCTTTCACGATATATAGTACTTTATTCTTGGCAAGGATGAGGTCAGTCCTTTTCTTCCATGCCCTAAAATTTAAATCCCCTTCTAACTTATTTTCTGACTTCATAGAGTAATTCATGACTGCTTTTGACTTGGTCAACCTTTGAATTTGTTGGTCCACCTTTGACTTTGACCAAAAACTCAAAATTGACACCTTGGCTTGCTGCGAGTAACAGGAGGTGTGCTTGGCTAGGGCACACTAGGATATCCAATAATGAGGTCATGTGCTTCACTTATGGTGCCTCAATAAGAGGGTTAGGGTTTTGTTGTTGCAGCAAAAATTTGAATGCAATTGCAACTGCAAATGAGATTATCATGGGTTGAGATTACCAAACATGAGGTTGAGGAGTGGAAGGCTTCTAGGAGTAGGGTGCCATCTAAGGAGGTATCATTCCAGACAACGGGTTTTCTTTGGTGACAGAGGGGGTATCAAATCAGGTGGATTAGAGAGCAATTTTGGTAGAGGATATAGGGTGGGAGATAGAGTTATTCCCAAGATGGGAGACATAGATACTTCCAGATGACTGTAGAGTGTGGTAAGAATACTTTCCTCTCTAAGAGGAAGTGTTGATTTTTTTTATCTTTGGGTAGGTATTCTCATGTACTCTAGGTGTTGGGCATGTGGGAATCTTCATGGGAACCACATTACCCTCTTTGTTTGGAGAAAAATTCCGTTCGAATGAAGTTGGGGATTCATGGGTTTGGTGGCGGGATTTGTGGGTTTGTGTTGGGGCTTCACACCTAGAAGAAATTCTAATTTGATGTTGACTTGTGGAGGGGATTCTATGTTGACTCATAAGACTTGTATATAAAAGAGAGAGGTCATTGTGAAATTTCATATATTGTGTAGAGTGTGTGGATAAATCATGGAGTTAGCATAAGTGAATAAACACTTGTGCTAGGGAGTATGAAAATTATGGAAAGGATATTTTTGCACCTAGGAAATTTGGCCTAGAGTTTCTGGATAAGTTGTAGGAACTGAGGAAGGATGTGCATGTGAGGGAAGCAATTTTTTTATAGTATTTGTAGATAGATCACAGTGGAAGGAATCATGTATGTATGCATATTGTAGAGAGAATGGTCACATATGTATGTAGGTTATAAGACAGTGAATCACATATACGTGGGTTGCAGTGGTCACAATCATGTATGTACGTGGGTTGCAATGAGGTGAATCATGTAGAAGGTTTTCTGGGTAGGACAAGGTTCGTACAGAATAACAAGTGATTTCAGTAGGCCATACAATTGTTCTGCAACAGATTTGTAGGGAGAACATATTTCCATGGATTTTCTAAGTTTTCTGATTATTGAAGGACAAGGTTGTCCTCAAATTTTGGTGAAATAGTATTGGTTGGGAGGGTTTTTTTTTCCCTCAAAATTTATGAAATTAACAAGGTTCCATAATTTTTGTTTGTGTCTCATATGCATTGATGGTTCATCTCTAATATTGTTGTTTCCATTGCATATATTTTCAGCCAATAATTTTCAGTGTAAAATTGTTCAGTGATAACATCTAGGGTTTATTGTTAGTTCACTAGGAAGCAATTTCCATATCTGAAAATTAGTCACATAGAGTTACCTGTGAAAATTGACAAAGGAATCTGTTACATTGCACCACACATCCTTTAGTAAAGGATCTCAAAAGTTGTTAATTGAAAATTTTAACTTGAAAAATAAAAAGGTTGTTGAGAAGTGGAACTTTGAGATTGATTCACAAGGGGTGATATACTCAAAAGTCATGCAATTTCACAAAGCAACTAGAGAAGAACTCAAGTCTTCAATTGATGAAATTGAATAAGAAATCCAAGTTTTGAAAGAAAAAATAAAAGAATTAGAAAATTCCTTACTGTCTAAGCCTTTTCTCATCGAGCTAATTACCACCATCCATCCTCTTAACACTTTAGAAGACACTCACGAGTCAAGTTATATAATAACGAGTGCCTCAAAATTATTGGCTTCCATCAGACATCATACTGGAGAGAATATCAAAGACATAAATGTTGCTCTAATAATTGAGAGATGGGAACTAGGTACTAGTTCTACTATACTTTCCTCAAGGATTATGAATTTTAAAGAATATGTTCAAAAAGACTTGGATAATGATGAAAAATTATGCAAAGAAGTTGTTGGTTGTTATGACCCAAGAGAACCATATATAGGGATAAATGTATATGATATGACCCCAAGGGGGGGAATATATCATACTAAATGTACATGCAATGTGTAAATATATAAGTAAAAGGGTCGACCTAATAGCAAAGGGGCCTCATGTGCAAGTGTCAATAGGTATATATAGAGATCATGTATTCATTATTGGAGACATGTGAATTGTGGTGTATGAATGTATTCGGTTATACTTATATATATTTGAGTTGTTATTCGCACTCCAATTTCATAAATGGTGTGTACTTTTTTTCTTTTATGATATCTTAAAAGCATTTGGAACATTACATTTGGTATCAGAGCATCGATCCTAGGGTTTTTCTTCTTTGAGGAAGTCATATCAGAATTTTCACTATAAATTCTTTTCAAAGCCACTTAAGAAATATAAATTGGATACTGGTTAGAATACATATCAAGTTACCTATGGTACAAATTTTATCTTATGGGTCGTCGTACGATCGGAGATACACCATGTGGAAGATAGGGTTTTTCACTAGTCCTGTAACTAGTCTCAAACAGGTGTTCCAGGTAAATAAGTCACAATTTCTTCATATAGGAACCAAATTACATAGGATCAATTTCATTGAAAACAGTACAATCCTTATTATTTGGTATGTTGGTTTTAGAATCAGATATCAAATATTCGGTGCATGGCATGTTGTACAAGTTCACTCTCCAGAATAGACCAAAATTCAGCAAGGCTTGGGAAAGTTACCATAACTTTCATTTGACACACCCACTTTTAGTTAGATCCATGACATTGCAAAGAATATATTTCATGGTATTACAATTCGTAATTTTACACTCATAGGGGCCTAAATTTCATAAATACATCAGAAGGAAGATCGGCCAGGAGGACATACTCCAAATCAGGGTTTCAAAGTTATGTTCACTTAGAACTATCATAACTTTTGATTGGGATGTCTGATTGAGCTAATTCAAAATCCATTGGAAGAATAAAACATTAAATACTATATTGTAACAAGGATTATAAATATTTTATATTATTATTCCTAACATATTGAGGTTTTAACTTGAGTGTTGGGGTTAGACATCACTTAAGAATCAATGGCAATACCTAAATTTACAGGAGATGAAGATAAAGACGAAATCGATCTCGTGGAATGGTTAAGGATGGTAAAATAACATTGTAAATATCATTTTCATGAAATCCTTAAGTTTTATGGTGAATCTTATAAGTGATGGAGAATCCTTGATGAAGATACTAGACTCTACTCCACATGGGAATAATTTGAAAAACCCTTCTGAGATAAATGGATTAGGGATACAAAAATGGAGGAGATGTATAAAATACAAGATGAGTTAAATGAATCAAAAGAAAATGTCTCCAAATTCAAAAAGTACAATGAAGAGCTAAGAAAATATATTACAAATAAAAACAATGAGTTCACCAAGATGGAATCCCTTAATGAATCACTCATTAAGGAGGTTAAGAACTTAAATCAAGAAAATAGTAGCAAAGAAAAGTGGGAAAAGGATTATTCAAGGGAATATTTAAAAATGAAATATGAATAGATATGTAGATTATGAAACCATAATAAAAAACTAGTGGATGAGGTTAAAACATTGAAAGAAGAGAAGAAGAATTATCAAAATCAAGAAGAAACGAGGATCTTGGATGAAGAATATACCAAAAGACTGGAAGAGGAAATTTGCAAGAAGATTGAGGAATACTTAAATATTGATGAGGTAAAATGATAAATGCAAACCATAATTGAATAAGGACGTCACAATTTGATAGATGGGGTCATGTTGCAGCTTCAAAAGGAGAAAGAAGACACGATTCAAGAAGGTCAATAGATGATACTTGAAGAAGTTGAATTCCATCTATAGGATGTACATGCCAAATATGATGGTATTATCTCCAAGGTTAGAGTAATAAAGTGCCATGAAAAGAGGATTGAGGATTTCATTATCTTTAAAAGAAAATAGATGAAATGGGTGTGCAGAATGAAGAAAAACCATCAAATGTCAAACCATATTGACACCCTCATTATCAAGAAATATTTCAAGGAAGACAAGAATATCAATATCGACATTATCAGAGAAGAAGAGGGAATAATCATCAATATTCATAGAATATGGCATCACAAAGCCAATATTCAAGAAGATATTATTATAGACCAACATCTACTACAAATTGGAGAAGCTTTAACAATGATACATGGAATCAAAGGAAAGAAAATTATGCAACAACTAGACACCAAGGATTACAAATGAAAAGAATATATTTTGGATGGATGGATCATCATAAATGGAAGGAAGAAAGCATGAACATAAGAAAATCATATTACCTGGTTTCATTACATGTGAAGCATTTAATTGCAAATCTTTGAGGGAAAAGTTTTTTGAATGAGGGTACTATGTTATAATCCAAGGTAAGGATATATAGGGATTAATGTATATGATATGACCCCAAGAGGGGGAATATATGGACCTAAATGTACATGTAATCTGTAAATATATATGCAATAGGATCGACCTAATAGTAAAAGGGCCTCATGTGCAAGTGTGAATAAGTATATATAGATATCCTGTATTCATTATTGGAGACATGTGAATTGTGATGTATGAATGTATTCGATTATGTGGAGCAGGTTCTCCTATTCTTTAAGAATTTATTATGCAACTTATCTATCTTGGATTTTTTCTCCATGCTCACATTATGTACATGGTGTGTACTTATGTTTTGTTATGATATCTTAAGCATTTGGAACATTAAATTGGCACATTTGTTTTCCAAAATCTCTAATATGAATGATATGCAAAGGAGAGAGTAGAATCTCCCATATAAAATTAGATTAAGTAAAATTAATGCAAGATGGTTAAAAATAATTGAATGTTAAAAATAATTACTCAAGGAATGTGATGTCATAAATACCAAGAGGGGTGAATTATTTTTAAATCTTGTTGATTTGAGAAAGGAGCTGAGGGGCCCACATTTAACAATGGATTCAATTATACTTTCTAAATGTAGAAAATTGGGAACAAAAGAACCCTAACTCACATAGGACTTTTGTTAAACACTTAGTAAACACATAGTTATGTCTTAAATTAAATCTGATATGTAATAACCCACATTCATTTATATCATAAGAAGAAAAACACATTACTAAGAAAATAGCAGCAAAAAGTAACAATGAATAACAGTCACAAAAGACATGTGCATACTCAGATTTTGGAAACCAGTTAGGGAAAACCCCAGTATGGGAAAACCCCGGAATGGGGAAACCCACCAAGAGATATTTATTATCATATTCAAGAAGTACAAAAGCTACAACAAAACTACATTTGACAACAAGAGAAACACACTTACAGACACCCACAACAGTGCCCAAAATCTCTTCCTAGAAAACTATGCCCAAAAGTTCATATTTCCTGTACAAGAATGATGAGAATCAACACCTTGAAAGAAGTGTCAAATTGTTGTTGTACATTCTGATCAGTAAGGTTGTTCTACAACAATAAAATCCCTCAAACTGCCTCTCTTTTTCGTGCCACAAGATGCCTCAAAAAGCATGCCCACTTTCATGTTGTGTGTGTTGATGTTTGAACAACATTGGGAAGACATTCTTCCATATATATATATATATATATATATATATATATATATAACATGTAGTTATTTATTATCCAAGGGACACATCCTTTCATGGATGGTCACCATATGTTCTATATATATGGAAGACTCGTCATTGTAATAATATATACACATAAAATATCATCTCTTATGGAAAATAAACATGGTATCAGAGCGGGACTGGGTTTAACTCCCTCACAGGAGGGCTCGAGAAAATAAGAGAGATAGCTTGGCATGGTCCCTCTTCAGAAGTAGTGACAAGGTACATATGCATTGAGGGGTAGGGGATGTCATGGGGACATGTTGTAGATATTTGAAAGCTACCCATAAGCCTTGGATGCATTGGTTGTGAAGGCACATGGGTGCATGTGACGAGGTACAAATGCATTGYGGGGTAGTGGATTTCCTGGAGACATAATGTATCTATTTGAGAGCTACCCACAAACATTGGATGCATTTGTTTTGAATTCATAGGGGTGCACATGATGAGGTACAAATTTATTGTGAGGTAGTGGATTTCATGGTGACATGTTGAAGTTATTTGAGAGCTACCCATAGGCCTTGGATGCATTGGTTTTAGAGTCATGTTGTACTATGGATATTCGATGAGATCGTGTGGCAACAAAGAATACCTCCCTAGTTAAGAGGGAGTGTTGATGTTTGAACAACATCAAGAAGACATTCTTTGAAGATTTTTTTTTTTATCTATATATATATATATGACATGGTATTTATAATACAAAGTATAATCATATATGTATAATAAATATGTAATTTTATTATCCAAGGTATACATCCTTTCATGGATGATCACCATATGTTATATATATATGGAAGACTAGTCATTGTAATAATATATACACATACAATATCATCTCTTATGAAAAATCAACAGTACGATGTGTACGGATCCATACAGTATGACCTCCCACTCAACAGTAAACTTCAACAACTTATCACATAAATTTATCTTGGGATTTGTGCCCAAGTTCTCTTGGAATGCATGTCAAATTTGTTGCATACACTTTCCTTCTAGCTCTCTCTCAAATCTCTCTTAACTTGTCTTGCACACTACCCTAGGATTAATCTTATAACTGAAGATGACTTTCCATCTCCCCCATCCCTAAATCCAATGGCCAAGATCCAATCTTGTCTTTACAAGATCAAGGGACATGATTCGTTCCCTCTAAAATAAATCACTTAAATTTAATAAAGTTATTTTCCACTTTGTGACATGAATTCACTTTAATAAAATAATAGAAGGTCACTTTACAAAGAGTCACTTTAGTAAAAGAGCCACTTTATTACAACTTTATAAAACACCTATTACAAATTCAAGTGCCTAGTAGTGCAAATGCAAGGTCACTTCTTCATACAAGACAAAACATGCATAGTACCTCCTGAGCCATAAAAGATAACACTAAATATTAGTTACAAGAAAACTTGGATGCCCTAAAGGTTTCATGGGAAAATGAGTTCAATGAAATAAATGAATACTCAGAAGAGGACATACAAAATTGGTTGATCCACTATGTAAATAAGAATTAAAATGTTTAAGACACATTGCACCGACTCAGTTTTGTTATTAGATACATGGAAAAGGAATTATTCAATGAAATCCGACTGAAAATTATACAAGAAGCACTCCAATAAGAAAATGAACGAGGGTAGTTTCCATCATAGTAAGTCAAGTAGTCATATGATTCATTTTTTCTTCTTAGTTAGTATCCATCCAACCTTTCTTGTTTCAAGATTTGTGAAAACCAAAGGTTGACCCTTAACTATGTCTCATTTTTGTCTTCCAGGTCTGTCTTTAATTTTGTGGTCCATGAGAGCCCAATCCCAGTCTTGTTTGAAGGAAAATTACCATTTACTTTTATGAACACAACAAAAATTATAATTTTTTAAAAAACATTTTGGTCTTTTTTAAGATCCCTAGAGAACTATTTGGGGCACTACATTAGTGATTTTGCAGACTTTGAGTTTAAAGCATGATATTTCAAATGTGTGTCTATCAAAATATTTTTGGGTTTTAATGAAATAATCATGTTAAGTTCTCTGCAATTGCATGATATATTTTTTATGTTTTCCATTGACGTGTATTACCTTGATCATGCTATGATGGAAATGTTGTCTTTTGAAATTTATTACTTTTATAGTTTATAGTATTTGTATCATATTGTAAATATTCATTTTCAAAACAATCCTAGTCCTTTCTCAGGCATTCTTTGCATATGAACATTTATTTTTTGAAAGCCTAATCTTTTATAGTCTCTTCTGTAAATTGTAATATATTGAAAGAGGAGTACCACCTCTATAAAAACATAGGAGGATTTATCTTCATCATGTTATATTAAGACTTTGATAGTCTTTTAGATCAACACTCCCCTGGTTGGATAATCTTAACATCTTTCTCAGAAGATCATTAATAAAACAAAATCATTGAATGCATTTTTATTTTATTTCTTCCTAGCCACACTTTGTACCACTCACCCATCCTTGTTATTTTATTTACATCCTTATTCTTCCTCTTTGGAATCCACACCATTGTAATCTTCCACTACAGGTAATCTCTCACAATTTCACTCCATCTTTCCATTTTCTTTACCTAATTTTTGTTCATCACCATCATCATCATCTCTTCTACCACTTGACACAACCCATCGACCTCTACCAACTGTTGTAAATTTCATGCAATGAGGCTCATTTCCTCAAACCTCTCTCTCTCAATGGTTCTTACTACCTCCCCATCCTCCCACTCATGGACGATCACCATTGTCTCAACAAACTCCAACAATGTTTTTAACTCAAGCATCTCCTAGTTTTTCTTTTATTTCATTGCAACCATTCATATACCACAATCATATTTTGTTTATATTCTACTACATCTCCATTATTTTTCTTCAAGTCTCCATGTTACTGCTACATCTTTTCTTTGGTCTACACAACTTTTCAAGTACATAAATTTTTCCCAAATATGTGTAGATAAAACCAATCACAAATAAGGTAGCATGAAGAATAGATAAAACCAATCACAAATAAGGTAGCATGAAGAACACACATGTATATAATAGATATACATTGAAAATACATCAAATAATACACTCTCTCGGGCCACACATGGATTTTGTCCCAAGCACTAATCGTGGATCAACATTCTTCAACCCTAAAAGGCTTGTTTAGGCTTGTTCATCCAAAAGCATGTGCATCATATTAAAATGTTTGGAGAAGAGATGAACCAATGTTGAAGCACTTATGATAGAATATGGTACTTCACCATTTTGGAGAAGTTAGTGTAGAAATTAGAAGCATATTGTTATATTTCAAACTAGAAATTATACACAACGACGAGAGCATGGTAACTTGGATCTAATTATCTTGTATTTAAAACTCACCTTCATACTATTAGATAAATATATATATATTCGAGCTAGTGTGATGGAAAACCAACTATGTCTCATCAAAATCTATCTTCCAAAACTAAGTATTTCACTTACACGTAGCTCTATCATTCTTTACTATATCAACGATAACAACACTTGTCCCTTTTCATGGTTTTATTTTTATAAGTGAAAGAAGTTCAATTGTCTCTTTTCATGGTTTTATTTTTATAAGTGAAAGAAGCTAAAGCATAAAATATTGGAGAATTGGATTGCTTAAAATTGAAGTGCGTGTTCTATTATTACATGTTGTCACACTCAAAAGAAAGCATAGCAAATATCGAGCATAAGTTTGTATAATGCACTTATAGAAAGCATAGCGAATATCAAACTATGAAAGAATCCCATTAATTTTTTATGGAGTTATTTTTTTATCAATGACTTAGTAAGTTTTTGACAATCAATTTTTTTTTTAAGTATTCTGTGAGTGAAAAAATTTATTTTTTAGATTTTTAATAAAAAAATTGGAAAGTTTTCTTAAATATTTTATAATCAATCGAGAGAAAATTATTATTTTTAAATTTTTTTAACCAAAAAAATGATTAAAAATTATTATTTTTAAGTTTTCTTTTCCATTTATTTGGATGCTTAATAAATCTGGATTTGAAATAAATCTATGAAATGTAATGTTAGTATATATTACCTACTTACTATATAGCCTCATCGTTCTAGAATTAAACACCTTTAGTTGTATTTAAATTCTAACTAGATATGGTCCAACAATATTAATGAGAGAATGTATTGTGTTTAGCATATGGACAATATAAAATAAAAATAGTAGGAAAATATTATTGCAACACAAAAGGTGAAAATAGCATAAAGGTGGGCATTATAGACCATGTTATTATTACACCTACTATAGACCATGTTAATATTACACCTACTATTATAGTTTCTCCATTAATTCCCCCCCCTCCCACCCTACATAGTGTCATAATTCTTATTCTAATACATTATTTATCTTACTTCCCATACCATAAATATCCCTCTATGTTTGCAAATAAAGCCTCAATTATGCTTTATCAGATGAAGATTAACATAAATCTATCCCAACAATTATTATATTAAATACAAATCTATAACATGTTTCATTATTTAATTTAAAATTGAAAGTATCCTCTCACATAATATAATTCTCAAATTTAAAAACTTTATTTATAACCATTTATATTTATAATAGTATTAATTTGTAAAATATTATGATATTTTATATCATTTGTTGAAATAGCATGATCTTTTATAAGGAAAATATTTCTTACAAAACAAATTAGAGATAGACAACACACAAATGTTGTAGCTAATCTAAATAGAAGATAGAACTATGAGAAAAACAAAACATTAGAATAGATCGAAACAAATAGATTAATCTTACTTTTCAAGTAGATTCCTTCCTACCTTAAAAGTATTTCACGAGGTTCCCTAATGCCATGGACACCATTCCTGTGTCCATACAATGGAAATTTTTTTTTCTTTAGATGACCTAGAGTTCGAGGTTAAGCAACTTCTACTTAAATGGGAAAGCTAAGGACATTTGAAGGCTACCAAGCTGAAATTTTACTAAAATGGGAGGCCAATCCTTATCCCTCACATACACTCTTCAATTTAGTGAAAATGTGGGCTTCCTTAAACCACGGACTCAACCTCTCATTGTTCCTATTTTTAAAATGGGGATAAAACATTCCCTCTAATTATGGGGCCGTATGATTAGCCAGATTTTAGCTAAGCTTTATGGAATTATTTTGGAAAGAGGTGGCATTTGGCTAGAAAGTCGAGGTAAAAGAGATAAAGGCTAGGTAGGGTTTAGGAGATATCATTCAAGCATGGACTATCTTGTTACCTTAGGGATCATTACAGAGGAGTTCCATGATACTAAAACAAACTCTTTTGTTGTTTTGTTGACTTTAGAAAAGATTTTGACATGGTTCCTAGGAAAAACCTTTGGAATGGGTTGGAAGAAATAAAAGTTCCTCTCGAGTTGAGGGCTGTTGAAATAAGGATGTATGAGAACATTATTACTAAATTTAAAAACTTGATGAGGGCTAGTCAAAAGAGATTAAGTGCAATATCAGTCAAACAAGGGATCTTGTCCCTACCCTTTTTGGCATATACATTGATAAATTAGAAGAATGCTTGGAAAAGGCGGGGTTATTAATGCGGCCTACTCTCACTAGTATGAGTCATCCAATCTTCTTATTTATGCTAATGATATGGATTCTTATGGAAGGAGTCCCCATGATCTTGAAAACCAACTAAGAATCCTCAGGTTTTTGCTCCAATATAAATTTATGTTTGTTAATATTGATAAGACTAAAGGTCATGATTATTAAATCCAATAAGATCCCTTATGATACCTTGGTATGAAGCAACAACAACTTGGAGTGACTTCATACAAATATCTTGGAATTGATATTCACCACAATCTTAATTGGAATTATAGCATTGAGAAAGAGTTATTGGGATGGAAAGCATTATGGGCTTGAAAACAATTGTAAATCGACTAAACTTTGGAGTTGGGATAAGAAGAAACTCCTCTTTTGAGACTCTTGTTACACATTATTCTTTATGGATGTGAAGTCTAGAAGGGTTGTAGTATCTCTTGTGAATCTTGGAGAAAGATAAGAGCAAATACAAAAGAATTTAATAACCTATGTCCTCAAAATTAAATTTAATACGCCCTATCCCATCCTCCCTGTAGAAACAAGCTCCCCATTGAGAGGATGGCTATGACTAGATACCTAATGTATAAGAACATGTTAAAGCAACATGGAATACAAGAGGCTACCTAAAATTGCTTCAAATCAGTCATAACCACCATCGACTCAGCGAGGATGGCATAAATAAGCTAGGTCTTGGCTAAACTATTGGGAACCATGGAAGAAGCCATTTTGCAAAATAAAGATAATATTAAAAAAATGTGAGATCAAAATTTAAGGAAAAATGTGTTGTGATGATAAAGAGTTAGGAAAAAAGAAAATTAAAAGGTATATGAATGTAATCAACCCTAATCTAGAAGATCAAAATTATCTATCGTTTTTCCAATAAGAGAAAAATAAGCATTGGTAAGATAAGAACAAATTCTCATGAGCTCCATAGTGGCCCGGGTGTTGGTCAATTCCTAAAGCGTCATGGGATGAAGAGTGTGTCTGCTTTGTGACACTAAGAAGGTTGAGAGCGAAAATCATTTTTTCTCTTAGATTGTGCAGCCTATACTCATATTAGATGTCATTTTCAAAATATTGATCCACTACTACCAACCTTCCTAACCTCTTAACTCAACAAAAGTATGGTGATCTTGGAAAGCTTCTCTTAATGTTTTCAGAACAAAACAAAATTCTAAAGAATCTGTAATCTTACCCTCTTAGGTATGATAGACCAGTAGGTCTTGAGTGGGTGTTAATGGGTCATCATCCACATCATCATCATCACCCAAGTCAAAATCCTATTATAAGGATGCATGGACCACTCAAAACTAGGAAATAAATATTATATGCATACACAAGCAACTTGAAGCTAGAAAGACGTGCTAACTAACAAACCAATTATTGCAACAATCAATTAATGAATGAAAGAATCCCACAAAAGGTTGTGCCCACAAGGGAGTGTATCTCCTCATTCATTTGGATGGTTGGATGAGATAGATGATCTAGATATAATGGTTGGCATTTCCTAGGGTGTTGAGCTATGGGGAGAATCCCATGTTCCATATCAGTTTTTTCCATCTTAGCGTTGATATTATGGTAGATGTGGGAGGTAACCTCCATGTGTGGGTTGATATTATGGTAGATGTGGGAGGTATTAACCTCCATGTGTAACCTTTGGCTAGAATAGAATATTATGGAAGCAAGAGAAACCCTAAATATATGTGTAGAAACCCTAGAAGACAAGTCGGCCTAGTAAAAGAATTAATATTAAACTATTAGATTCTAAAAGGACAAGTCGACTTAGAAAAGTGACAAGAAACACTATAAATAAGAGATGATTTAACTCATTTGTACACACACACTTCATACACTCTCTCAATCAAGTTTGGCACAAGTTTGGAGCTACAACTGCAAAGATGAAAGGTGGATCTTCTGGGATGGTTCTTGGTCTCTCTCTCTCTAGCGCCATATAGCCTAATATGTGCACCCTATCCTCTAGTATCTCTTGGTAGTGTTCTTGGTGATGGTTCTTGGTGGTATTCTTGGTAAGTGCAACTGCAACTACAATTGATGCAAATGCAACTGTTGTAGTTGATTATTGTTCTTGTTCAATGGCTTTGAGACTTTCTGATTGGTGAGATATCTATGGAGAAAGATGAGATATCTTGGTTATCTGTTTGTTCTAGTGTTTCTTTCGAAATTATTCTATCTATAAAAGGTTATGGTGATTGGGGGTGGTTGCATGCTTATGGTTGGGTGAAAATAGTGATATTGTCTATGGTAAAATGAGAACATCTATTTTATTGTAACAAGTTATGGGCCCACACTATCTTCAGAAATTATAACCAATGGAAGATAGATTGGGAAGTTATTTGTTAAGCTCGTTATGGCACCAGTTACAACTGCATCTAGGTTTTTTAATTATGCAGTTGCAACAAATCCTAACCTTTGACCTAACTCCTTGAAATCCTAGTGCACCCTATCCTAGCACACCTCTTGGTGCCCTCATCTAGCAAAAATGCAAGGTTTGAATTTTTTGTCAAAGTCAAAGGTTGACTGGTCAAAGTAAAAGTCAAATGTTGACTTCTGATCAAATTGATTTTGTGGTCAAAGTTGAAATTTTAGAGTTTCTAGATTGTTCTAATGATTAATACTCTGATTCAGTTTCTAATATCCTCTTGTCAAGATGGTATATAGTTTCATATTGGAAGACAAGTTGGACGATGCTACAAGACTTCAAAGGTATGCACTTGTATATGTTATCCAAGTTATATAATCTAGAAAAACATGAGTATATTTGTAGGGAAAGTATTAGATACCTTGTCCAAGATGTAATCTTGGATTCAAAGGAAAAAGAGCACCCTCCATAGAAGTTGATGCTTCAAGTTCCAGGTACCCTTGTGAAATATGTTTAATGAACAATATTTGTGGAAGTTGTCATAGAATAAGTTTATAAGGATGACACAATGCTTACAACAACTACCAGATGAGAAACAATTAGAACAAACGGAAACAAACTTAAAGAGACTCAAAGGGATTCATACTCATAAATAAGTCAGTAATCAAGAGGAAACTAGAATAGACTTGTGACACTCTACAGAAAGAAATAAGGATGCAAAGAGAAGCATGGACTCTCTCGGATGGAGGGAGATGATTAAAGAATTCCAAAAGAAGATAATACATATTTCTCATTCATGCATGATGTCGGGATTGGGAGGGAGATAATCCCCAATAATATGATCCATTGAAGAATTTGTGAATACTATGAAGTATATGTCCATGTTCTTCATTAGAAGTAGAAGCCATGATAAGAAACACATGTTCATCTTGACTCTAGAAGAATTCTTATTTGAAAAGAAGCCTTGAATATCCCTGGTTTTCCATCTACATTTATGTTCCTATGGTGAAAGGAAGAAGTTGGAACCTTCGGGAAGGAAGGGCATGGAATATATAGAATATTCCATGGACTCCAACATTGAAGAAGGAAGTTGTGATGAAGAACAATGTATGTGAGAAATTGTGAAAAAGACTTATAAATGGAAGCATTGATAGATACAAGGTGAGATTCAAGGCTAGAGTGTTACCCAAGAAGGAGGGAGAAGGCTATGATGATAGCTTGTTCTAGTAACTAGATATACCTCTACCTAAGACATTATATCTCTTGTAGTATTCATGTGTTGGATTTTACCTGAGATGGATGTAAATATCATTCTTCTCAATAGAGTAATTGAAGAAGAAGCATATAGAAAAACCTCAAGGTTTTGAGGTATACCATAAAGAGACCCATGTATGAATATAGAAGAAGACCTTGTATGGATTCAAGCAACCTGGTGTAGAGCCTCTCATGTACAACAAAATTGTGGTGAAAACTTCCTATGACAGAGGAAGCATATTGAAATGGTTCTTTAGAAGTATGGGATGATGGATTGAAAATCCATGGAAAACTCCCATGATGAAAGACCTGAGGAAGTAGAGAGACTTTGATCTAGTAGATATGTCCATGTATTAACAATTGAATGGATCGTTAATTCATTTGGATAATACTCAATCAGATATTTTTTTTGTGGGACGTTTGAGATATGATATACAGTTGCATGGATTTATCGATTCAAATTAGGTAGGGAGTGAAGATAACAGAAGAAGTGCTTCTTGGATATGTTTCAGTTTGATCCTTGGCATGATATCTTGGGCTAGTAGGAAACACAATTATGTTACACTCAACACTGCAGAAGAAAATATATTGCATCTTATGATGCTTGTACGAAAGCAGTGTATCTTTGTAAGCTAGTTTTTGGATTGTTTGATCATGTGATGGATTCGACTGTGATGTATTGTAATAATCAGAGTTGTGTGAAGATTTCAGAGAAATTGATGTTCCATGATAGGTCAAAGCACATTGATATCAAGTTTTATTTTCTCCATGATAGAGTCCAGAGGGGAGAAATGGTTCTCCAGTATATCTCCACAAATGAGCAGATAGAAAATATTTTGGTAAATCCTTTGTCCAAGATGAAAATTTTGTGTACTTAAGGAATAAGTTGGGACTCGTGGAGATGACTTCCTTATTGGAAAAGGAAGTGACTAATCCCAGGTTGGGAGGGAGAATGATATGTTATTAATATATGGACAGTGATTTTCCAGTTTGGAAAATGGTCCAAGTTGGGCAGTCACTTTCCAGTCCAAAAAGTGGTCCAATATTTCTGACGGATAGTTATTTTCCAGTTCGGAAAATGGTCCAGATCAGATAGTCATTTTCATAATGAAAACAGTCTGATAGATTGTATATGTACCATAGACAATGATTCCCCTTGTCGTCAGTGTGGGGGGATCATCTAGCACAATCATTCTTCTTGGAAGTCACTTTGAGTAGTGGTCAAGAAGAATGGTTTGCCTCTCCGGGAAGTCATTCTTTCAAAGTTCACAGTTGTGATTAGTTTCAAAGAATGGTCTATTATAATAGGTTGGTGCAGGACAATCATTTTCATAGGAAATGGTATGGAAATTCATTCCCTACGGAAGACTCATTCTCTCCATGTTTCATTGTGATTAGTGTCGGAAGAATGGCCCAGTTAGGTGAATGGTCCAGGTTCAGAAATCGAGCACAATTATTCTTCTATGCTTGAGAAGAATAGTCCAGACATCCCATGGCTGATGTTTCACTTTCTGAGGGCATATGTTCTTCCAGATCTCACAAATGTGAGTAGAGGAATGGCCCAGATGACTTAGTTTATATCATGATATTTTTTATGCAGGATGATATCAGATGATATGATTGTTGTGGATATTATATATCTTTAGACAATAGTTGAATGCTATGGTGGTGGATGTCCTCCACTGACAATGATTGTGTGTCACTATTTAGTAGCTTTGTGATACTAGGATTGGTTGTGTACCATTGGATAGTAGTTGTGTACTACTATGGATAGACACAATTGTGTTCTATTGGATGGAATTTTTCTGATTTCCATGGAAACTAACACTAGAGTTGGAGATGATTTCCAGCTAGATTGATAGTGAGATGATGCATAGGAATTGATCTACATCATATGAGTATAGCTTAGATATGGTGAATTGAAACCATTCTAGTATGGATTAGAGATGATGTAGATGGTACTTCACATCACGCTAGATATGAGCATGCTAGTACAACTTAGATATGATCATACAACTTAGATATGATGTAGTGTAGCAGATGGTTCTTGGATCCATTGAGGACATTTAGCATCTGTTTGGACAATCATTCTTCTAGGACATAGGTCTACATTAGAATAATGGTCCTTGTATCACTCTGTTGAGTGAGTGACTTATTCAACATCATACTCGATTACTCATATGGAGTATGGCCTTGAGAGATGATGCAGTTGATGCTATGAGATGATATTGATAGTGGTGTTGTTGCTCGTAAATTTATCTATGTGATCATGAGATAGAATGTGTGGCTATGACGATGCTACCTATTAATACCTCCATAGCTAGGAGGGAGTGTTGATATTATGGTAGATGTGAAATTTATTAACCTACATGTCTAACCTTTAGCTAGAATAGAATATTCTGGAAGCAAGAGAAACCTTAAATAGATGTGTAGAAAACCTAGAAGACAAGTCATCTCAGTAAAAGAATTAATATTAAACTATTAGATTCTAAAAGGACAAGTCGGCCCAGAAAAGTGAAAAGAATCACTATAAATAAGAGATGATCTAGCTCATTTGTACACTGACACTTCATACACTCTCAATCAAGTTTGGCGCAAGTTTGGAGTTGTAGCTGCAAGGATGGAAGGTGGACCTTCTTGGATGGTTCTTGGTCTCTCTCTATAGCACCATATAGCCTAAGGTGTGTGCCCTATCCTCTAGTATCTCTTAGTAGTGTTTGGGGTGATGGTTCTTGGTGTTATTCTTGGTAAGTGCAACTGCAACTACTGCAACTCAGTATTGTTCTTATTATGTGGATTTGAGACTTTTTGTTTGGTGAGATATCTTTGGAGAAAGATGAGCTATCTTGGTTATTTGTTGGTTCTAGTACTTCTTCAGGAATAATTCTATCTAGAAACAGTTATGGTCCTTATGGGTGGTTGCATGCCTATTGATGGGTGACAATAGTTATATTGTCTATGGTAAACCGAGCACGTCTCTTTTATTCTAACACTTAGATAAAAGTCATCCCTTATTTCCTCCAAACATAGAAACATTCCAATATGTTGAAAAGGGACCATAAAAGATAGATTTTGTCCACATACAATGAATAAGGACCAGAGAGATGTTGAATCATATATGTGTATGAGATATGAGATTTAAGTAGGGAAGCAATCTACAATTTTTCCCATACATTTATAGGAGAGAGAAGTGACATAATGGATATTTGGTGTCAGACAAGAAGAGTTGTGAGGTTTTTTGGTGAGGCATGTAGATAAATGATTGGTGATAGTGAACACTACAAAGATAAGTAAGTCAATGAAAGTGTTGGCATAGATTCCATGCATCCTAATTTATGAAACTGGATAGTGGCAGGAAAGAAACTAGAAGTAACATCTTGATGTGTTGAGAATGTATATTCTCATTGGTTGGTTCCTAGATATGTCAATGTTGCAAAAACATGAAATCCTATAGTGAACAAAGGTAATTTATTAGAACTGTTGTTACGGTGAAGAGTGTGGTGACTCCAAGTGATCATGTTCAACCCGACACTATAATGAGAATTTAATATGTGGCATGTATGTAATAAATACACTAGGAGGTGCATGTATGATGTATGATGTATGATAGTTGTTGAACTATAGTTGTTTAGTTATGATTGATAAAGTGTTCATGATCCATATGTGTGTGATATTCACCATGTGTATTGTATCCTAGAGATGTTGTGTTAATTATTGGCAGCCTTCCATCCATCTATATATGATTTTGTTTGATATATATAGGTGGATAAAAGATGAAATAGGTAGAAGAGAGTTTGGTATTAGTAGGAAAACTATATGGAATATGTCAAGGAATGGTAAAATCCCATGAATATATCTTTCTATCATAGAGGTAGCATTATACCCTAGAACATTATGGTGGATGTAAGAGGACAACCTATGAAACTCTTAATGGGAACTAGAGGAATAAGGAATGATGTATTCACTCGAGGATCCATAAAATGGAGGGGATGAATGATGTGTAAGTGGCATGTTAGAAAGAAAAAATGCATACATGTTTTATGCACCAAATGTTGAGATTCCTGAAGAATTGAAGAACTGAAAGAGTACACCAATGATTCCTGAAGGAGTGAAGACTATGTTATTCCTGATGGATATAAAAATTGAAAGATTACATTTTTATAGGATTCATACTATGCCTAAACAAATAATATACCTAAACCAACTAATATCGAAGAAAGTGGAATTTTTTTTGTGCATGTTGTAGAATCCCTTGAATTGGAAGAGGAGACTGGTTCCTAATATAAGCTAGCATATATACTATGGATTTTGTAGAGGTATGTGCATTCTAAATTGTTCCAAGATTAGCATCGACATGTCATATCCACGCTACTTATTTAGTTTTTTCATTGGCTACCATGTACTCTACTTCACGAGAAGAAAAAGAAAGTGTTATCAATTCTTATTGGACCATGAAATTGGTCTTGAACCAATTTGAAATGCATACCCTATCATAGAGAATCTGTTGGTAGCATATCCTACTTAATCAAAATCAGTATAACCAAGAAGTGAAACAGAATCCTTAAGAGAATAGAAAACACCATAATTGAGGGTTTCTTGAAGATATCTAAGAATCATCTTAGCTACTTTCCAATGAATTTAATGAGTTTTTTGTATGAAACTTGAATCCATACTAACAACAAAGGAGATATCAGTGCTTCTATGAGTCAAATAAATCAAACTACTAACAAGTTGACAATAGAGTGTGGCATCAACAAGAGGTGACTCACAATAAAATATTAATTTGAATCTTGACTGAAATGGTGTTGGTGAAGTATTACAATCACTCATGTGTGAAACCAAGAAACAAAATCCAAAGCATACTTAGACTGAGAAATGAAGATCCCATCAACCATATGTCATACTTTAAGGCACACAAAATAATGTAGAAGGCATGAGTCTATCATCTCAAAATTCTTCTTTAGATCATTATTCAATCCCTAGATTAATAAAATGTTGTTTCTTACAAGAAATAGATCATCCACATAAATAAAAAATATGAGGACATAATCTTGAAATAAATGAACATAATTAAAATATAGATTTGGATCAGATTGATGATTCTTGAAACCACTCTTCAAGAAATGAGTATCAATTTTCTCATACAAATCCATAGGTGTGTATTTAATACCATACAAGGACTTATGGAACTTGCATAACAAACTTGAAGCATCAAAAGTGATGAAACCAAGTGATTTTTGTAAATAAATTTCTTCATGGAGATCACCATTTAATAAGGGACTCTTGACATCCATTTGGTGAATTTCCCATTGAAAACATGCATCAATAGAAATAATTTCTCTTATGGTGTTCATTTTATAATTGGAGCAAAGGTTTGAGTGTAATCGATATCTTCTTTCTATATAAATCCTTTGGATA
>SNQJ01S0057917.1:43432-56213 GCA_010110895.2 Picea sitchensis | reverse complement strand
CCCCCCCCCTTCCCCGTAGCTCGGGAAATGTATAACCTTCTCTATCTAATAGTAATAGTAGCTTCCCGGCCAAGGTGATAAATTTTTTACGGCCCTTAATTCATTTGTGTAGGTTATCCCTTACCTTCGAGCTCAGGTAATACCTTTCAAGACCAACCCGCCCGGTTGCTTCACGTCACCGAACCTTTCTTAGGGATAAGGGGAATTATTTCATGTTGGGAGACACTCATTTTTTGTTTAGCAGTCTCAGTGATCAGGCCTTTGATCGTCTATTCTATATAAGTGATACCACCTTGAGCGCCTATAATCAACCACCTTGTGTGTATACACTGGAGAGCGTATATTCCATCTATTATTTATATAGTAAACCACCACATCAATCTAGAATTGGCTGAGATGCTCACAGCGCAGTCTTGAACGATTATGGAAAGAGATATATAAGTAATTGGGAAGGACGGGGCAATCCTTTTGACCCAAAGAAAGACGCAAGATTGATATGCAGATTCAATTCCAGAAGATGCAGAACCCGTTTTATAGCCTATTCCAGTTCTAGTATCAATGTTTGAACCGGAGCTCGTGGGCCTATTTACCAAGTAGTGATCCCTACCATTAGTTTCTTTAGTTTTACCCCTTGATTTGGAACCATAAGCACCAGTCGCAGTTTCAATCGCAAATCGAGTTGAATTGTATTTCGGGGCCCTAAAATCCATTCCAATAGTTCGATATTTCTTTTACCTTGTTGACCTAGAACCACCAAGAGCAAAGGCAGGGGCACCACCAATGGTTTCACCGGTTGACCCTGAACCCCCTACAGAAGCAAGGGTTGCAGAACAAGTTGTTGTTTACTCAGTAGCAATGTTGACAGGTGACCCTGCATCAAAGGTAGCAAAGGTGCCATAAACAGAGGTGAAGGTGGGCACAGATATAGGGGAAAATCGAACTCATTTTCCACCAGTTTAAGACCAAGACCCGGTTCCATAAATAGATCGAGTCACATATGAAGAAGACCCGATTGATCCAGTCAAAGAATGCATTCCAATTCCAGTTAAAGTTGATCCCGCAGAGGTAAAGGAAAATCATGTTGTAGACATTGCAATTGACCTCGTTTACCTATAACCAGTGAATGTGCCAATCGAAGATCCATCAATTAAAGATACAAAATCATATCCGGGTCCAGTGGAAGCAGCATCCTCACTAGCAGAAGCGTTGGTAGCATCAGTAGCATAGGAGCGTTAAGCGTCTCGTCCCAAAGGGCGAGGAGTGAGCATCAGAGAGCCAACATATTCAGCAATTGAAGCAGCATTCGAGTCAGCATCCTTGCCAACAGGAGCATCACTAGGACCATCACCCCGCAGTCGTTGTGAATAGGTCGGGTAGGAGACACACGTAGGAAACACGTTGTGCTTAATATTTACCAAACCATAAGATAAGGTAGCCATTATCCGAAGTCTGCCTATAGTCTCCAGTTATTGTCTTAAGGTATGTGGCTCCTGCTCTTGCTTCCGCATCTGTATCTTCATATCGATCTAGTTCCAGCTTTGCCACTGCATAAACTACGGGATCAACTGGATCAGCAGTCCTGAATGATTATGTTGTGGTTTGTGGGTCACCCCCGAAACTAAGTCCGATACTTCTCCTACTGCCTGCCATGCTTACCCAGAGAGATAATTTCTGCAAAGCCTCCTTTTCCCATTTATTTTCTCATCTTTACGGGGAATTCTCTAGGGGATTGACTATACTATATTATATGGGTAGACGTCCAAGCAATATTTAAGGAAGAATGGTTTGGACCTGACCTTCCTGACTGAGCGAACCAACAGGCACATTGTCTCTTGGCAATGACCCTCACTAGTTCGTGTGCCAGGGAGGAGGTTCTTGGGAGCCCTCGCCCTTCTTTTAGTTGATCCGACTAGCTTTCTTTTTCACCTCCTGAACCCCTATTGTGCTTTTGGCCTAGCTCGTTTGGGTGATATTAATATTCCCCCAATCACCTTGGTTCATCCGGTTAGGGATTTCATCCGGCAGGATGCGCCCTTACATAGACGTTTTACCTTCCTTAGGAAGTCTGCTATATCGATACCCCACTGCACCTTCGCGTGCAGTTTCTTTGATAAATAATGAATGGCCTAAGTTACTATTTTTGGAGAGGGGCGCTTTGGATAAATGAGTAAGTTATCCCCTAATTAAGGACAGTATATCTATCCATATATAGTAAATGAACCCCATGATGCAGCTACTAGACGTATGGTGCTTGGATGGGTTGCTCCTCACCTTGACCTTGGTGCTTGAAAACGAAAGTACGCGTGCTTTGTAACCTTCCTTAAGGGGTTATACCCACCAGGAACTTCTCACGCTTTCTTTTATATAAAATAAAATAGTTCCTAAGTAACTATTTGTAGAGGGGTGCTTTGTCTCTATCTTTACTTATGCCAGCTCCCTAAACACATCTCCTCTCGGTTTTGCTTCGCCTAGCGGACCCTCCTAACCTTCCCCTTCGGGCAATGATCCCGCAGCGGAGGATGCCCATTTCATAGGCTTTTTACCTTCCTTATGAAGCTCAGGTATCTTTCTTTATATAACACTTAGCTACCGAACTTAGTTAGGTCGTTAGGTCCCCCTTTCGTCGGTACACAAGTCATGGGGAAAGTTTCATCAAGTCTTCCTCTTCCCAATTACCCTTCCTTACTTATGCTTGGGGGATGGGTTTGACCGGACCCTTTACCCCGTTATACTATAGCTTCGGGGAATAGGGAGTTCGCTTACCCCTTACCTCTTATACTGGGGAATACATAGCTGCCAAGCTTGGTTTTAGCCCAACACCTGGAGCTCCTAATGCTCGCTTAGATAAAGTAAACTCGATCAACTGGGTCAGCCAAAGAGAGGAACTGGAAACAACTGACTCTACGCACCAAAGGGAGGATTTTATTTTATTCCAGCCAAACGATGGTAGGCATGCATTTTTTTATATTGAAAGGAATCGGGATCAAAGGTATCCATCTTCATTTGAACCATCCATTTAACTGGAAGAAATTATATATACAATCGATATCTCTCCCTAGGTTAGCCCAACACCTGGAGCTACTAAACATGCATTCTCACATAGATTTGGAGAACTCGATAATCTTGGATAACACCTCTTAGCTCAGCGGTAAACTTGTTAGCTGGGATAACACCTCCTCGATAAGCTTGGATAACTTTATAAGTTGTGGTAACACCTCCTAGCTCTGAGTGAGTGGTGTGGTTGGATAACTCGATAAGCTTCCTCGATAAGTTAACTCGATGAGCTTCGATAACATCTCTTACCTTCCTCTTAGCTTCGATAGCACCTCGTTCAAAATTCATTCATTCCAAATCATTCGACCTAATTCAATGATACTGATCCTTCATAATGGTCGGTCATTGACTTACTGACTGAATCCAATGAATCTTTCCTCCTAAATGCATATCCTCACCATCCAATGACCTTACCAATGAATGAATTGGAAGCTCTATTAGGAAGGACATACGGGCCAGGACCCACCGGTTCGATCCGAAAGCACAACGCGGCAGCGATGGCTCCTCATTGAATTCCACCTGAAATGCCCGCTTCCCATCCCTCTACAATCTGTATTCCGATTCATACAGACAGATAGTCCGTCTCTCTCTTTCGGTGTTAGGAGGCACAGTCTTTCATGCATGTCCTTAGTCCGTCTATTTGCACCCCGGTTCCCTTGCTTCCAGCTTCAACTGAGAGAGATGGCTCGCTCGGCTCTCGCTCCCTATTCCATTCATGAACAAATGGTCGGCTCTTGTTTACTGTGTCTGCCTTAGCAGCTAAGGAATGATTCATCCATGGTAGCTAACGTTGTGCAGGGCGTTATTGTATTGAAACGCGCTCCCTCATCTCTGTCTGAGATTCATAACCAGCCACCAAGCTGAAATGATCGTTCGTTATGGCCCCTGTTGCATTTCAGGGCGTGATCGAGCCTACACAATCAATGTAGGCAGGCTAGAGTCTGGCCCTAACAGCCTCATCTAGGACAGAGAGAGAACTAGTGGAAAGGAAGGCATGGTATGGTAAACTTAGTTCATCCACTATCATTCAAACGAACCCTAGTTCTATGACATTGAGTAGGCAATCGACACAGAACTCGCGCTCCCTCTCTTTGTCCACTAAAGTGATGAAAAGGGAAGATTATGGTGAGAATACATCTAACAAGATTTTAACAAAATGAAACTAAGTAATAGAAAAAGATCTAATTGAATGAGAGATAACGTTTCAAAATAATAGAAATGGTCAAGGTCGTAAAGTGGTAAATCAATAATTTAAAAAACTAATCCAATAGCTGAAGATATAGTTACGAGACGAGACGAGGATATTTGACCATATCCTTATCAGGGATAACAACAAAGCCAGACTTTACGGTTTAAGCAATACTTTCCAAAAATCCGTACTTTACGATTTACCATCCATGTGCTTCTTGGTGGTTAGTGCTCCGAATATATTAGTAGAAAGGCTGGTAATGAAAGAAATAGTATGGAAATACCCCATAAATATCCCAAAAGGCCCGACTCATGGTTGTTGAATCAGGTAGGCAGATGGTCGGTCGGGTGATCACCACCCTTGTTTCCCTCACCCCTATGTTATTAGGGGAAACCATTTTACCCCAACCCCATTTACCAAAAACTTGCAATGAAATAGTGGAATTGATTCGATAGTTTTTTATCTTTTTTGGATAAAGATATTGTAACACTTAGTCTCACAGTCTCAAGGTCTCTAGGACGAGTCCCTTCTGTAAATCATAAATATCCTTCCAGCTAGTGCTCCCTTCCGGTTCTTTCCTATTTCCTGGGATGGTCGGCCGATAATAAATCTATTTCCTGCTAGTCATATAGTTCCTTCATCCTTTTCAATTTATCTATCTAAGGGTAGTGTTGAGTGTAATGCCCATACTCTTAATAATGCATGCAAGGGAAGTTCATCTTGAGCTGGTTGTTCCTTCCTTGCTTATTTTGGTTGTTGGGATTTCTGGTATTAGAGTTTCCCCCACTCTTTTTGTTTGGATTGGGGGCATCACCTGTGGTTTCATCCATTTATTCTTTACCTTGATTGTATTATGTCTACCGTGCATAGGCACTTTATTTATATTAGGCCTGCCAAAATAAATTCATCGCATGCACTCGTGAACCTAGTTTGTGATTTTTGTGATCTAACACCCATAGTACCAATAATTGTAGAGACTTACAAGCTCTAGTAGAGAGGTTTGAGAAGACCTCCTTCAATGTGGAGAAAAGAGGTAATACTAATGTCGGGGGAGTTCATGGCCAAGGAGGTGGATACAAAGGAGGTCGAGGTGGCAGCAGAACAGGATCAGTGCGGTGCTATAATTAGTATGAGGTGGGACATATATATAGGGATTGTCTGCACCCTAGAAGGCCAAGATTTGGTCACTTCAGGACCATGGGTCATTTTACTAAAGACTGTTCGGACTTATTGGATAAGTGGGAGGCTCGAGCGAGGCAGAAGAATGCTAACTTGGTTATCTCTAAGCCTAGACTTATTGGAGGAAATAGAGGCTCATGGAAGAGAAATCCTATTTCTAGTTCCATAAGCTGGGCTGGACCAAGATTCAACTTATCACCTCTACCCGTGTGCACTCTTATGTGCCGAAGAGGGATGAAATCACTCAGAAGAATGACATGAGAACCCATTAGAATTCCCCCCCACCCAACTAACTCTGTGCATCCGAATGAATGAAGGCTTGCGATTGAAAATCGACAAGTAGAGTCGGTTATTTCGATGCCTTTACACCACAAAAGGATGGATATTTCTATGAATCAATGGAACAGAGGAGAAGGCACTCGACTTAAAGGATTGGAGAGAGACGAAAGTGACCGGTTGAATTGGGTGTACCACCCCCTTAATACATTTATAATACATAATTCCATTCCTTTGCTCAACTTGTATTCATTGGGTGAGGTGTACGAGGTTGAGAAACATATTTTGTTCATTAGTTTTTGTTCGATACTTTGTTTCGTGGAAAGCATTTCGTACCTATCCAGATGGGAAATTCACTAGTCAAAGGGTGGCATTGCGAATGCTTCATTGATCGTTGAACTGAGCAATAAAAACTGGGAAATTAAGAAAGAGAAGGTGGCGTAGTCACTGAAAGGGAGCGGCCCAAGAATATGGGAAATTCAGTACTGAAGGGTGGCGTATGGGAAGTAGTCGGTAATGTTTCTTTTCTGACCCTGGTCTTACTCATATGGTCAATTTGGTAATCAAAGGTACGTTAAGTGACTCACCCATCGTGGGTGAGAAACGAAGTCGCTCATCCATCCAATGGGTGAGGTAGCGTCTAATAGAATTGACCAGTCGCTCACTAAGCAAGACTAGTAAGCAAGGCTATACATCCCAACCAGCAATCCCAAACAAGCGATCCCAGCTAGAAAGCGCCCGTTATAGAAGACTTCGGAGTTCGTCCAACTTCTCCTCTCTGTAACCTGACTTTTCCCCTCTTGGGAAATAAATAAGTAGGGAAGAAATAGAAAGTGATTCGGGAAAGAAATAGAAGGTTATCCCTTCCCTCACTTCCCATCTTGATTACTGTCCTTGTTCTCCTCACCCTAAGCTAAGGGGTGAGCAATCAATTACCTTTTCTCGAGCAAGAGTTTCGCACCTTACCCTCTATGGACAAGCGGCTTTTCTCCTCATCACCATATCAGGCCATGCTAAAGCATTATTACATATATAATACATTAATATACTTCGGAGTTGATTAGGGATTTGACTAGATAACTCTGGAAAACAAAACCTTTGGATATGAACACGAAGTTTCTATAATTACATATAATAAATAAGGTTCTTAAATATAACGCCCCTTATATCCCAAAGTAACTTAGTGATGGGCTTCAGACTCTTATAAACTCAACTATATCAGGTTGAGCAAGAAATGACATTTGCTCCATATGGGGCACACTCGACTAAACCGAAAAAACCCATGATTTTGGCTTTCTTCCAGTTTGGGTTTCTTCTGATCTCCATCTTTTTTTTTATGCTATCTCTTTTAATTTTCATTTATCTACTCCATGAAGTTGTTTGTACTTCTCATGTCCTTTTATCCATTACGTTTCCTCGTTCCCATTTGCTTTTAGAACTGGAACTCGACAGGATAATGAGTTCCAACCAACTTAAACCCTTAGCATAGTGAGATTGGGGATTGTGTTAATTGCTTTAAGGAAAGCAAGTGAAAGACCCTGTAGGGATACTTTTAGAGTAGAGAGGGAGTATACATCATTTGACTGACTAGCCAAGAACAAGCAGGAGAATAACAATAGGGATAGTTTGCTTTTAGAACTGGAAAAGGAAGGGACAACGTTGATCATAGTTCATCTGAAAATGACCTGCATAATCTTATTGAGAATGTTCCTAGTAATCCTTCCTGCTCGAGAGCAGTGTGGTAAACTGGAAAGGAAAGGCTCAGTCTATTCATCCCGTCTGTTGGAGGATCACTTGGAAAGGGGACATAGTCTGATGATTGGGAATAAAGAGCAATACGTCAGGGGTATTCCCCATTTATTCTTTACCGGGTATTTTTCACCCAGTTTTTGTTGTTATAGCGGTACTACTACCAATATACATTAGTGAATATTGACAGTTTAATCCTTCTCTCAAGACCCTGAGCGAGCTCCTACACCTCAGTCACAGGTCCGCATCGGGCGGGCACAGCTGGGAGAAGAATTGTTCCAATTTATGATCCTAAACTAGGAAATAACGGATCTCCTGTTACTAAACGGAATGCAATAGAAGACACAAGGCAGTAGCCACTTCAATGAGGCCCTTAGATTCCCTAGATTTCAGTAATTCAAAAAATGTAGCTATCATACAACCAGGAGCTATATACCACCTATGCTTAGTTTAACGCTCATACAAAATAACATGATTCTCAGATATCTCAGTCGGACCACGACCCAATATGATTATTAGACAAATTCTCATCCCCTCCCCCTCCACCGAGAAAGAATCACTATTTTACCCAATAGAAACTGTCGCCATGTGCTTTTACTCTCTTTATAACAACTAGAATTATTAGCACCGAATATCCCATACATACCATCTAGCACCCAGAGGTAACTCCCGCTTCACTAAAATCCCAAAAATTGCTACCCATCTGGCGCAACGCATGATCCAAACACTCTGGAAGAAATGTATTGCCCCCGCCTCCATACATATGGGTTATTCCTATATAATGACTATACTAGATTTCACTTCCATTGTAACAACTCATATCGATACTTTCATTCTGATTTAGGGCCGCCTGGTTGCAAAGCAGGAGTTGTTGTTCCAGTCGATTCAACCCTTTATTCTGCAGTTAGTTTATTCATTTGATTCTATTGAAGCTGCAGGAGCGGTTACAGGTCCAGCATACTCATGAGTTCCATATCCCCAGCCAGCATAATAAGTCACAGAGACAGCAGCAGCCGTAGTTGATGATTTGTCGCACGGAGGGTCTGTAACAAGACTATTTATAGCAGGAACAATAGCAGACCAAGACCCAGTATATCTAGGCTAGCCACCATCCGCTAATAGTATCACACAACCACCAGACTACCTATCATAGATAGCTTGAAGCTAGCCACTAATCACTACCTTTTATGAGCTTGTTCCACCCGTTAACCCCAACCTCTGTCCCCGTTCTACTTGGCCCTGTCCCCGCCCTTCCAACCTTTACTCCTGATGATACTGATGCCTTAGCTACCTTTACCTTTGATGAGTCAACTTCGACTGGATCAATAGGCTTTGGAACTTCTCGCTTCGGATCTGTAACTGGATATGCGGGTACTAAAGAAAAATGTAGCGGGTACTTATTTCACCCTGGCTACTTGGCTACCTGCTTGGGTGCTTAAACGGGTTCAGATTCAGGGTAAACAACCCTGAAACTCCTCTTTCCCCTAGGCATACACTACCTCTTTGAACTTTTTCAACAGTTATTCGAGGTTCAGATCCTCCTGTTTCAGATCCCGATCCCGTGCTAGTGAACTGAGTGAAAGCAGCAACGAACGCATATAGAGCAGATGAAGCAAGGGTAGAGACTACAGAGGCTCATGGGGCAGAGCCGGGTATAGATCAATATATATATAGTCCTAGTAGCAGATTTGGATAAGGAGACAACAGTTTACCCCGCAGCGGTAAAGGCAGATTCAGTTGCCCGAGTATAAGCAACACAGCTAGTGGTACAGCCAACGAAGAAAGCACCAACCAAAGGCAGAGGCGAGTGCTATGGGAAAGGCAGATGCAGATTAAGTACCCATAGATAGATATGCATATAAGCTAGCATCTGAGTCAGATCAAAATGCAATTCCATCCATATCCAGGAGCATATTGAGCTGACCGAGAGCCAGAAGTTTACGTTGACCGAGCAAACGCAATTCAAGTTGATCCACCCACAAAACGAAATACAATTCCTAACTCAAAAGTACCAATAGCAGTTTATCTGGATCCATATCCATATCTTCCAGTTGGAAATTCACCGGCTAAGACAGAACCACTATTAGGTTTTATCTTGTGACCTAGTAATTTGGTATCAAGATCCAAATCCATACGCCGATCATCCAATGGCATATCCATATATAGAACCTGCAAAGGCGGAGGCATAGGCATAGGTCTCTTCACTCACAAGGTAGGGAGATCTCTATGGTTATCCAGTAACGAAGCAATATGTTTACCGATTATAGGAAGCAGAGCCGATAAGGATATAGGGGCAAAGGCGGTTGACCAGTTGATCCTTCCCTAGAGACAGTTAGAGATCGAGCTTACCCGGTTCCAGTAGCATATCTCATTGCAAAGCTATCAATAACCGATATGGATTCAATTGACGTCGTTCATGGGTTTACTCCATGGCGGCGATGTCGGGTTAATGCCCTTTGTTTCAGTTTGATCCTTGGGTGATCCCAAATACTTCCCGATCTTTCGAAGCAACTACAAACTATGCCAACGCGGGTTAATAAAGATTTTTCCTTGGTATCCCATGCCCTTGCTTAAGAACTCGAACCAACCTTCGATATTGTATACGTGAAAAAAAAACCATTATTTACACGTTCAAACCTTCCCGGCCTCAATGGGAAGAATATCTAGTAATTGGTAACCGGAAACAATCATCTTAATAGGAGAACAAGCTGTAACCATTAAGGTAAAGACTCCCTTCTCTGGATTTTATCTACCTCGCCCCCTTAGTAATAGAGAAAAGATAAAATCTTCTATCCACCGAGTGCTTATCTCGAAGTAGACAGAGGTAATATACTAATATCCGTTGTGGATTTCTTCATTCTCTCCATAAGGAAGGAAGGAGGCCCAGTTCTGAGAAAGGAGGGATAGATCAGATTCAGAAGAAAAGAGATTGGATTCAAAGCCCATTTAATTATGTCACCAGAATAATTCCCATTGTCAGGGTGGCTCGGATCGAACTATAGCAACAAGCATGGCGCCAGTTAGCGCTTAGTGAGTAGTGGTTTAGCATTTGCCTTTCAAGTATAGTCTGAAGTATTCCCTGCTTGAGAGCATGACTGGTGATTCATCTCCGGTTGAAGGAGGGATTAACAATTGGAGCAGTGGACTAGCTAGGTATAACCAATCTGGAATGAGAGCATTAGTGAAACCCAGTCTCTGTACATACATTATAGAACTACCCACACAGGCCCAGCCTGGACTGGGAGAATTAATTTGTTTACCAATGCCCGCCCCGGCGGAACTTGGGGAATACTCTATCTTTCACTTATATATGATTAAACGTCCTTCTCTGATTCCACCTCTAGACATTAGATTTCCTTTCCCTAGTTGATAGGTGCTTACCCTGTTCCTATCTGTGCAGGGCTTTTACTTCCTCACAAATAATGGGCACCTATTCTCAATATATTGATATATGATTTAGGGCATCGAATAATGGCACATAACCAACCATTATTTATGAGAGATCCAATTTGATGTTCCAATGCTAGGGGAGAAGTCTTAGTTATTAGTTTCCTTCCCACACTCGCATATAGCACTGAATTTATCACTCCGGTATCCAAGTCGACTGGTGAGCCAGCTACTTTGATGGAGTATTCAATCCCAGATAGATGGATGCCTGATGCCGAGTCATGTCAGCTTAAGCGAATAGGGATATGCATGAATGGGGGTGCTTCCCTCCTCTCATTGAATTTCCTATTACGATGATGTGCACGCGTTATGTTATATCTAACTCTTCTGTATTAGGGGATCACAACGGGGATCATGAATAGGTGCTCTTCCTTGATTGATCTATTTACGCGCATCAGATCCCAGGCTTTTGAAATGAGCGGGAGCGATTTCGTTCACCGGATTCTGTGGTGCGAAAGAACGGGCTTCTTTATCAAAGGGTTAGGGGAACAACTGGTAGTAAAGGCAGTCCCCCTTCCCTTTCATAATGGTAGTTGTTGTTCCTGAGTCTGTACTTAAGGCTTTAAAGTACAGAGTCAAGGCATCCAAAAGTATGATAATGATTGATAAAGGATTTCATTAACCTTCGGTAGGGGAAGCTAATGAAGGTTTCTGCATTCATGTTGTCTGGCTTCCAACTGTTCCTGAGTAGCAATATCCTGTTCAATGGCTGCCCATGAACGTTCTAATTCTTCCCGGGTATTTTCAGTTCTAAGGATCGTATCGAAAAGACTTAGTGCGATATGCGTTTGATCTGATATCCCGGGTTGAATATTGGGTTGAGTAGCGGTAGGTACAGTCATTGAGGAACAGTATGAGTCTGGAAATGATTTAACAAGAGATTTTAATCGTTGATTCAATTTAGTCAAGATAAGAGAAATCTTCGCATGAGGAATGAAACAGAAATACAAACTAAAGGCCCTTTCCTGTAACTGTATGTTTTTTAGCAAAAGGTGTGAAATGAAAGAAAAACATCTAGTTGCAAGTAACATAAAACTCTTACCAGTGAAAAACACTCACGTATACACAGAAGAAGAAATTGACATGAACATAATTGATATGGTGCAAGTAAACATAAAATTTTGTAACTGTAGCTTGGTCTTACACCTGCTGATAGCCGGTGCAAAGGAAGGACAAGAGACAATTACCGAAAAATAGACTTCCTTCACTATAGTAGTAGTCACACTAAGTTATAGTGTTACCTCTCAATTATGTAGAGCAAAATGAAAAGAAACAAAGAACATAATAAAACAAGTTAATTGTGTAGAGCAAATTGGAAAGAAACAAAGAACATGACAAAACAAACTTGAAATACAGTCGGGACAGGATCGGGAATCTTTGATTTGCTTTATATTAACTTCCTTCATGGGAGAACTCTGTTACAATGGGTACCAAAAAGTCCAGCCCTTTGGACTTCTTTCTCTGTTCTATTTATACCAAAAAAGTGCCAGGTGCTTCCTATACATGACTCGGTGCATATGATACACCCGTCCGTAAAATTGGATACAAGTTGTGTCGGTTCCGTTTGGCAGCTGTTAGGAGCCAAATCACTCCATCTCTTCAACTCCGTTTTCAAGACGCGCCAGGTGCTTGTCTCTGCATAGACTCAGTGCATATCCCACATTTGTCCAGGAACTGGGATATGAGCTGTGACGGCTCTGTCTGACAACTGGCTTGGGAAAAATAGCAGTCTCGGGATAATTACGGAAGTCTATTTCCCATATATGCGTCAACAATATCAAGGGTGTCGAGTTGTGTGCTGGGTTGAATTAAATGCTCATCAATTTGAGCCATCCCCGCCCTGTCCATTTTAGAGATCTCTATCAAAATTCTCTCATTTTTCTCTTT
>SNQJ01S0057917.1:16473-31356 GCA_010110895.2 Picea sitchensis | reverse complement strand
TGAATGGAAGGCCAATTCCACCTTTACCTACGCTATGTCCACCACATGGAAATCACTTCAGCAGACCGGAGCGGAACACCAGCTTGTATCAGGAAGATGCGCACGGTGGAGCAGAGGCAGGAGAATGAGGCAAGAAAGGATGAGGACGCAAGACATCCCATCATCATAAACTACCGCAGGTTCAGCCCCAGGTCAAGTTTCTTTCAGTGTAGGATCTACCCCTATTTTTTTTGGTTATGTTTTATGTATATGTTATGGTTTAGTCTTTCAAACTGGTTTAAGGAGGACTGGGTCGGTTTCCCTTGGTGGCGACCCAACTCTCCCCCTGCTATCTCAGACAACGCAACTCCGGGATCCCTGATCTGGTTTCCTTTTTGGTAGATCAAGGGATTCCCCTTATCTTTTTTGTATCATAACTTCTTACAGTAATACAAGATTTCGCACTCACTTACAAAAAAAAACACTAGAAGGTGAGGCCTATGCTCTTCTCTCTTTTCTTTAGCTATGAAATGCAAGTACAAAGAAAGTGGGCACTAACTACCCAAATTCGACTGTTTGATACCTCCCACTATTGTTAAGGATATGATATGAAATATAGAAAAGACACATAGGATCACTTACATATGCTCCTCTTTTGAATATTTGGAAACCAAATCAACCACGGAAAATTTTAGGGGCTAAATTTTTCCCATGGGATAATTTTCCATGTTTTTTTCCAAAAAAAGATTCACCAATTTCCATTTTTTTTCTAAAAATGGTTTTCCCAAATCCTATAGGATACAATTATTTTATTTTAAAAATAGCCAAACTTTTATAGAAACTATCTAGAATCCTTAAAAAATCGAACTAACTTTCGTTAACCATCCAAGGTATATTGGAGCTTGAAACCAGTGTCTCGGACATCCTAGCACCCATAATTTCTCTAGGCTACATTTGCGATCATTTTGGATCAACCATTTTATGCAAGGAACACTATGGTGAGTCACAATATCCAGTTGTTGGGGTAGCCAGGGCAAGTAAGTAAGCAATTGTGAATTGGGAGTCTCCAGGAAGTAATAAAATAGAAAAATGCATCGATTGGTTCCTCCGTGAACTTAACCAATTCAAAATGGCTAATATCCTTTTGGGGATTGATATATTGCTCAAATGCGAGAAGTGATATAACCGGTCGGGAGTGGCGGAAATACTATTGATCAACGCGAGTGAAATGTGCTCAGACGCTTCGTAAAACTGCACTGCATCCATCTACGAGAGGAGCTGTATTGTATTGATGAGTACTCCTTGAGATCTACGGAATTTTATCTACAAAAATATCGCCAAACATTTTATATTTGGCATTTTAAGAATTAGTAATATTCATTGAGGTTTCTGTACTTTAAAATAAGTACGGATCCTTAAGACTCATGGAAACGTTGCAGGGTTCATAAATAGTTGTCACATGCTCATTGTTCAATGTCAAATTTTCATTTGAGGAACAATTCAATGACAAATCATTATTTATGAAAAGGAATGCATCAAGAATTGTTGTTGTGCATCCAATGCATAGTATGTCTCATAGTGACAAGTTATTAGTAAAATATAACTTCCGTAGATGGCCAACCACTCATCAAAGGTGGCTTGCATTGAGACTACATTTAGATGTCACCTTAGGGCATGAGAAAATGATCATTGGCTAATTGCGTTTTTGGATTTTTGATGGAATTATTGTAACTTTATTCTTTAATTCTACATTTTTTTTTTTAAAGTGGTTGGTTGCATGTGAATTGGAAAACATTTTCCATGCTTCTAATAAATGTTTCGTCTAGTGTGTGAACATATTGGATGCATTATGTTTACTATTGTCATTGATTTAACGTTTAATATTTGTGAAATCAAGATTCAAACACCAAGTGACATGTCTTTCATCTACCATTACACCTGAATATGATGTCAACTCGAGAGAAGTCTACTAAACAAGCACAGTTCGAAGAGGAAGCAAACCAAGAATGGTTGGAATAACTACATATTCAAATCCCACTTTGTTTTATTGCCAATCTTCATAACTTATACAATAATGCTAGTTCTTCATTTCGTAGGGATGAAAACAATGTTACCCAATTTGGTGTGGATGATTTATTATGGGATACCCATGCCTTAGAGGGAATGTTGTTAAATGTATTATATCAAGATGAGCTTGGGACTGTTAACCCCTCTCATAAAGGGGTAACTAGAGGAGGTCATGTCTCATGGACTAAATGAAGACAATGATCCCGATGATGATGATCAATATTCTCCACAACAATCCCTTAGATGCTTCCCTCCTCATAACCTCTACTTATCACACCTAATCAACATGGTTCATCGGATGATGGTGGTCCAACACATTGTGAGGTACACTAGTCATTGTTTCATAAAAAGTGTCATTTTTAGTGCATCAGGCATTTAGGTGAGGATCATGGGTTGAAGTCAGATAATGAATCATAATCTCATAAGTTATGCTTTTTGCCTTGTTTCACCTTGGTGACCATCATCGTGTTCTTGTCTAATGTTGTCACTCTTGGGAACAAGGGTACTACCGAGAGGCTTTGATAAGGGTAACCTACCGTCCCCCCATACTTAATTCTTACCATGTTGGAGCCTTCCGCAGTGTACTGAACTTCAATAATCATTGTTACATGTACACCAAAAAGGCTCATGGTTCATCCTCCTATGAGAAGAAGGGGTAGAATGTTGAGGTTGATGCAATTGCTAGAAAAATTAATAAGAAAGAATGCTATAAGATAAAGAAAGAAATGATGGGATAATGAATGACCAAATTCAAAAGCCAAAGTTCATCTTGAGCTCTACCCCCTTGCTATGAGGCGATTTCCCCTAGTCTTAATGCACTGAATGCATATCAATCAAAAGGAATTAATCCCAATGAGAAAAAAATAAAGAATAAAGTGTTTGAAACCTGAAAAGGGGACTTGCAATGCATAAAATGAATATCAAAAGGCAAGAAAGGGGTTTGGAATACACACATTGTCGAGGAAAGGGTATCTCAAGCAACAAACACTCCCTCTACAAAGGCACTAATGGAAATGAACCACGCACGGTACCTTGCATGTTAATGACTCCATCACCATGAAGTAATCCCAATACATTTTCAATCACCATACTTACACCTTGATGGGTTTTCTTGGGAAATATCCCTCTATCTAGGTACTGGAACACCAATAGGGTATTTTGATGGTTCTCCCATAACTAAACTTTCCAAATTACATAAAGTCTCAAGGTAATGTGAAGTTTGAGGAAGATACCTAGTGTGCATTGCTTATTCAGATTTTGTATTAAATGATAGATTACTTTGTATGATTCTAATAAATATTGTATCTTGTGATTGTTGGTCTCGCCTAATTATTTGGACCTTGTTTGACCATGGTGTACCTGACATGGTCCTTTGGAGGACATCCTTATGTTGACACCCAAGATGTTGTGCACTATACACATGACGTTGCATGTGTGATGCAGAGTGTTGGGTCACATGATGGATAGGAAAACTCCTATACATTCTCTCACACCTCTTGGACCTTGTATCGTGGACATGTTATGTTTTTAGGGATTTTTGATGGATATATCTCTAGGCTTTCCTCATATAAAGAGGCTAGCTCCCCCCCCTTATAAATCATAACTCACACTTGTGGAGAATCACAATTTCTAGTCTTATTTTCTCTCTCTTCATTATGGAGTACTTATGTGCATTTGTGGAAGTATGATCTAGTGGATGCTTTTCTTGTTTTGGTGGATGTTTCATGAAACTAGGGTTTCCTCATGCATAATGATTTGGCTTAGTAAGTGTTCTAATCCAATTTTAAGTGTTTGTTCATGGTACATTTGGTGTATTCTCTATTAAATGGTTAATAGTTGCATATTATCTTATATCTTGAATGATTTTGTAGAAATCCCAAGGAAGGATTAAGATTGTTCATCCCCTTCCCTGGTTCATCTATATAAATTTGTTGAAGCATAAAGAGGTAAAGATAAGGGTTATAATTTCATATTCCCTTAGAATTTATCTTGAGGTTTAAATCTAGGGTTTATAAGGGCACACAATCTAGGGTTTGTCCTAGTTCCATTGGATCTTGTTGCTAGATGCCAGAGAAGAAGAAAACGACACCTAGGGATTATAAGGGCATAAAATGTAGGGTTTGTTTTATAGAAGGTTTGTATTGGGTTTATGATTGGATAACCCTAAGTTTACATCTTCAACCCTTTCTCTTGCATTTATAAATATTCTATATTGTTGCATCAGTTCCATATTCCCAAAGGTTTAAAGAATGGACTAATCTTTCTATTGCTACAAGTGATATAAACCATAATTTAGCTATTCCTCTCTCCCAATGACTTGTGTTAGCCCTAAGATTCACATTGCATCTTCATTGTTAGGAATTTATTTTTATTTTTCCTTAGAATTTTTTTCTTTATTATCACAAGAAGTGTAATACATGTTCCGGTCTAGAAACCTGGCTATTTCAGTCAAAATACAACTGAATATACAAAAAAAACCGGTTTTCCCCAAAAGTATTCTAGTTCCACTGCTGTCAAAAGTTTCTAGTCCATTGTGCATTATTTACAATATCAGAGGCCCTTCTAATATTTACTAACATAAATCAAAATCTAAGAGGAATTTAAGTTAAAACTGGAATTCCATGGCATCTATTTCCTCCCCTTCGAGGAATTCATAGTATGCGAAAGCTCCTGCTGGAAGGCTCAACGCTTCTTTGGATAGTTCATTTGATTTTGTGTTCAATTCTCGAAAGATGTGAAGGAAAGACAACCATTCAAAGGAATGACAAGCTAAATTGATATATCACATGATAGTTTGTAATCTTATATCTTGTGTCAAATTTTTTCCGTTAGCCAAGTCTATCACACACTTGGAGTCTCCCATTACCTGCAACTTCCTGACATTTTTTTCCTTCGCTGTCTCAAGGAGAGTCCATAAAGCTATGAATCCTACTCTGTTATTGGAGCCTAGGTCTAGAACATATCTAATAAAAATGTAGTGGTTGTTTCTGATGAAAAGAACCACCCCTACTCCACAATTTGGAGGGTGGCCCTGACTGACACCATCTAAATACCCCCACGAGGATCCATAATTGATTTCTGGGAGGAGCGAGAAGAATTGATTCATTATCTTCGACTTGTCTTTAAATTCCATTGGTTTCTTGAATGTAAGGGCCGCTGTTACATCTAGAGGCACTAGCTTGCGATCCCACCACAAATTGTTGATTAAGATACTTGGTAAATCTGGATAATGCGTCACTGACTGATCCAAAAGCTAGTCTTTTACATAGTCCTCAAGATTTAGTTTATTCCAATCGTTTTTGGCCTGAATCTTTTCCTTTACATTCTAGAAAACTTGGGCTACATATGGGAAGTAAATAAATAAATTAAAAACAAATTGAGAGTTAGCTTTGCATAAAGAACACCAATTGGGCACGTACCAACCTTGCTTAATAACATTCTCCCAGGTTAAATTTTTTTTGTTTAGTGTGAGCCATCGAGTGAGTTTGCATCTGAGTGGAGCATGGATTTTCCACAAATGTCTCCACCACCAACTTTTATCTCCAGTAAAATGTAATTCAGACCAGGGTTTACAACCAAGTTTTGATGTAAAGGAACCATTCTTAGAATTTTTCATCCATACCAATACATCATCCAAATCTTCGTCTATTGTAATGTGGTTTTCACAAAGTTTACCAACATAATAGTTCCATTCTTCTGACATATCTGTGGGGAGGTTTAAAGCATTAGCAGAGATCCACCTAGGGTTTCCTCTAGGATGCGGGGTGCCTGATTTTGCTTCATTGAGATTTAGGATCAAAAGATTAGCTAAGGCTTGTGTCAGTAGGATAGAGAGCGCGTAACTGTCACCAGTTCCCAACCAAATATCTTGTTAATCCCTAAATGGTGGCACATTACCTCTTAATTGGGGCATATTACATTAGTATTGTTATTTTATTTATGCCGGCTTGGGTCCATTAATTGTAATTGTACCTCCTAGTCTCCTATATATACAAAGGAGACCTTTTCATTTGGAATCATCTTGTATTTGTAAATTTATGTCGTATATAAGGAGGTTTACCCCTTGAAGAGGCTTATTATCTAGAATTCTCTCTTTTTCAAGGCGTTGAGTACTTATTATGCTATTTTGATATTTGGTTCTTAAAATTTGGTATCAGAGCTCAAGGTCTTGGGGTTTCGATGCTGCATCTGAGACACCTTGGAATTTTCATGATAAATTGTTTTCTACGACGTTTCAGAAGGAACCCCTTGGAGGATATTTAACAAACTGATCAAGGTACGTGGGGTTCAAATTTCAACTCTTGAGGCCTTATACTTTTGGAGATATATCTCATGTAAGATAGGGTTCTGGAGTCATCCTGAATTTAGTCATCGCATAATTTTTGCTATAATTTTTTTTCTGTGATGTTTCATAACCTGAAACCTAGAGGATATTCATAGCAATTATCAAGGTATTTGTGATAAAAATTTCAGCTTCTGGGTCATACTAGTTTTGTAAATACACCCCGTGTAAGATAGGGTGGTTGACTAGTCATATTAACTAGTCTCAAACAAGTGTTCTAGGTAAAACAATGATATCTTATTTGAGTATCCAAATTACGTGAGACTAGTTGCATTGGATAGTGGACAGTCTTTAGTATTTCTGGTGCTAGTTTCAGAATAAAATATCAGATATTGTGCTCTTGGCATGCTTTCCAAGTATGCTCTCCTAGAAGGGACAAAAATCAGCAAGGTGTGGGGAAGTTACCATAAATTCCACTTGGTACATCCAATTTTGTTTAGACCCATGGAATTGCATAGAAGACATATGAGAGAACTACCGAACAAAATTTTTAGACCCAAAAGGGCCAAAAATTTTGAGATACAACAAAAGAAAGATTGTATAGCAGAACCACCTCAAAATCAAGGTTTAAAAGTGATACTTGGCCACCATGCCGCCAAAAAAGGGAACTTATACACCAAAGAAGCCTCCAGACAGTCCTACTTGGACTCTTGATGAAGGTGAAGAAATGCGCAGGGACAAATGATTTACAAAATAAGACAATGACAAATGAGGAACTACAAGGGATGATGGATTCAAATGAAGCTAAGTTGGAGGCAATAATGAATACTAAGATGCATGGTTTAAAAAGGGAGATCATAGAAGGATTGAAAAATTTACTAATAGAGAGGCCACTTGAAAGTGAAAATGTATCCCATGAAATTCATGATGAGGACACAATGAATATGAATAAATATTGGAGAAACTCCAACTTTGGGTTGAAGACCAACCACTTTCCTAAGATTGATATGAGGAAATTTGATGGCAAGGATCCAATCACATGGATACTTCAGATGGAGCAGTTCTTTGATCTACATGATGTGCCACCCACACAAAAGGTACGAATTACTTCTTTATATTTAGAACCCAATCAATTTGTGTGGTATCGACTATTTTGTTCTCGCAAATCACTTGTCACTTGGAAAATTTTCACAAAAGAAATGATAGCACACTATGAGGATACAAGGAGCAATACCTTCTTTAGCCAATTGATAAATCTCAATAAAAAAGGTTTAGTTGCAGAGCACATTGAGAACTTCCAAAGATTGAATATAAAGGTAACATATATTCCAGATGAGCACCTGATTGATGTATTCATAGGAAAGTTAAAGGATAACATTCAACATGAGGTTCACCTTTGGGAACCCAAATCATTGGAGAACGCGTTCAAGGTGGCGAGAAATGTTGAAAGTAAAAATATGGCTATGGCTATGGCTACTAGAAGGACCACTCCTAACATATATTGAGAGAATAATGTTCCTTCTTCTAAAACACCTCAACCTACAAGGTTGAGACCTCAATAATTGGAGGAAAGAAAATAAAAAGGTTTATGCTTTAATTGTGACAACAAGTACAGTAAGGGACATAAGTGTGGTGAGAAGAAATTATTCTACATAGATTGTGAAGAGAAAGAAGAAGAAGAAGAACCATCTCAAGATGAAAATGTAGAAGAGATTTCTTCTGAAGAGTTGAATCCCACGATATCATGTAATGCATTGGCTGGAATTAACACTCCTCAAACCCTCAAGGTCAAAGGATATATCAAAAATAAAAAGGTAATAGTCCTAATTGATTCTGGTAGTACTCATAATTTCATCCACTATGAATTATCCAAASCTCTCAATTTCTTTATATATCCAACACTAGAGTTTCAAGTAATGATTGCAAAAGGAGGAACTATCAATTGMTCAAGAAAATGTCTTAAGATCAATCTTACTATGGGGGACTATGTAATGAATAGTCCAATGATTTCTATACCCATGGGTGGTGCTGATGTTGTACTAGGAGTCCAATGGTTACAATCATTGGGAACAATGGATTTTAATTTTCAAGAACTTTTCATGAATTTTTCATTGGAAGGAAAAGAAATTGTGTTAAGGGGTATCACAAGGAAACCCAGTAAGGTGATAAGCTCTAATGGCATGACAAAATTATTGAAAAAGGGGCATCGAGGTGTAATTGTAAAACTATGCTCGATGTGATCTTCCACTGCTTGAACCTTAGATTTTTCTTTTAAATTTGGATACTATTTGGATGACAAGACTCACATCCAAAGATAGTCTCCTAAGGTTAACCTCCAAAGGTTTCTCCCTGCCAACGCTCAAGCAAACAAGTGGATTTCCTTAATTCCCCATGCTCTGAATTCCTTAGGTGCAACTACCAAAGACCACTTAGCGAGATGAGGGCCTTTTTTATGCTCTGACCACAAAAACAACAAGCAAATACTTTGGATTTTATTAAGAACTGCTTTGGGGGTTGCCATGATAAAGTTCCAATAGACTGGAATTCCTTGGAGTACTAATCTAAACAATACTAATCTTGGTCTAGATAATAATCGGTGAACCCATAAAGATGTCTGAGCTTTAATTTTACAGATTGGCTAGTCCCAATCATTTTTCTTGTAATTTTTTGGTTTAAGGTAAAAGCCAAGATATTTAAAGGTTTCTTCTATAGTTTTGGTAGGAGCAGGAAGGAGAGAGAGGATCACATTTCGGCCAGGATATGGGAAGTTGTTGATAATGATGCATTATTTTGCCATGTTGATAAACATTTCTCTTGCTTTGAAAAAAAATTCTAGACTATATTTTAAGGCCTTAGCATCACAAATAGTTCCCTTAATGCTACAAAAAATGTCATCTACAAATTGCAGATGGGAAATCTCCTCCCTATCTATCACCTTTACTCCTCTAAGAGAACCATTTTGCTTAGATTCTTTAAGGATCCTACTCAAGGCTTCTGCTATGATCAAGAATAATAATGGGGATAACATACATCCTTGTCAGATGCCTCTAGATGCCTTAAAAAACCTAGAGGGCGCACCATTAATTAATATTTCAAAGGAAACACTATGCAGACAACCCATGATCCAATTTACATAACTTAGGTTTAATCCTAATTGAATTAAATCCACATGCAAAAACATTTAGTTGACCCTATCGTAGGATTTAGAAAGATCCAAATTGAGTAGAGCCTCTCTCAATTTCATTTTCTTGACCGAGTGGAAGGTTTCTTGAGCCACTACAATGGCATTGTGTATCTCCCTATTACGTAGGAAACCAAATTTTTATTCTCCAATTAACTCACTCATTAAGGGATTTAGACGATGCACACTCACCTTGGAAATCAATTTATAAATCACATTACAACAGGAGATAGGTCTATAGTCCCCAAATGAGTCCCCATTTTGTTTCTTGGGATTTAGGCAAATGAAAGTTGAGTTAAAAGAGTTAATTAATCTACCATTCCTTTGGGATTCCCTGACCACCTTGAGTAGATCCTCCTTAATTAAATCATAAAACTATTTAAATAACTCCATAGTGAATCCATCGGGTCTAGGGATTTTACCATTTTGCATTGAGTGGAAAGCATATTGTATCTCAGATTCGGTAAATTTTGCTTCCATTATCTGATTCATTTCCTCCGTGAAGACCACTGGGAACTTAGAGATAACTAAAAGGATTTTATGGATAGGACAACCTTCAGGTTCTTTGAAATGGGCTTCAAATAACTGAGCTTCAACCTCTGCTTTTTCTTGAAAGGAACTTAGAGGGATCCCGTCAACGTTTTTGATTTCCCATATAGTATAGGTGTTCTTTCGATAGTTGGAAAAATGGTGAAAAAACTTAGTATTTCTATCACCCACCTCGATCTATAACACCCTACTTTTCAACCTCTAGGAAATATCCTCCTTTTCTAGCCAAACGATTTTATGAGCCTAAAGGTTCTTTAGCTCATCTAACAAGATTTGGGTTGGGGGACTAGTTTCAAGAGACATAACCAAAGAAGAAATGTTGCTCTCAATTTCTAGGATATCTCTCTGTGAACGAGCTCTATATTCGGGGAGCCATCATTTAATTTCCTTCTTTACCCTTGCTAGATTATCCTCCATTTGTTTCATCATAGGGTTAGGTTTTGAGGAGTCTAAGTTTCACCATTTCGTGTACACCAACCTTTTAGATTTCTCTTCCTCCAACCAAATTTTGTTAATTTTCAATGGAGACAGGGGGAATTCAGCCTCAAAGATTACCTGTAAAGTGATAGGGTGATAGTCAGATAAGCCCCCATTTAACACTGATGCCTTGACCCAAATTCTAGATCTAAAAGGTCCTCTTAAACCAAAAATCTATTATGTCTCTTTTCCATAGCTTCCTGACTAGACCTAAAGTTCCTCAAAGTGGAATATATTTTTATTGGTTCAATATCGACCAATTTTTGGTTATCCATCAGGGAAATGAAGAAATCTCGTTTCCTATCGATTCTAGGATTTGAGCTCCAAACCTCTCTTATAGAGATAGTGAAGTTGAGGTCCCCTCCGATAACAGATAATGGGCTTCTTAAAACACATGCATATTTAAGATCCTCCTAGAAGGGAATCCGGTCAGTATAGGACCCATACAAATTTACAAAATTGAAGGACTTATCGCTATTTTTGGGCTTCAGACTGATAGAAATAATTTTCTGGAAGGAGGATGAGTTTAGAGCCTATAAATCAGGGCTCCAACCTATGATTATCCCTCCAGACATTCCATCTACATCTACCAAGAATAAATACCAATTATTTAGCCAAGAGCCAAAGGATTCCCTAGAGTTTTCTCCACTGCACATGATTTCTTAAATCATCACTACATTAGGCTTGAGATTAGTCAATAATCTATTGAGGGATTATTTTTTCTAGGGGCCCCTTACCCTTCTTGCGTTAAAGGAAAGAATCATCATTTTGCAAGGGGTCCAAGGGATTTCCGTTCTCTAAGGGCCTTAATGATAGGAATTTGTCTGCATTTCTTGATTTCCGCTACAACCTTCTCTTGTTCCTTCGAGAGATGTGATTTTCTCCCCACTGGGTTGGACTGGGGAGTGTCCAAGGAAAGGCCACCTTTGGAGGAGTCGGGTTCCTTGAGAGATACCTTGGAGTGGATCTAGTACCTCATCCTATTTTTCTTGAGAGTAAAGCCGGTCTTGAGAGGCATAGGAGGGGAGAGGAATAAGGGGAAAGGGGGGATTCTTAAGGGAGGAAATAAGGCCTAGATTTCAGTAGGGAAGAACACTTAGAGGGAGGGGATGGCTTCTCAGGGTCCTATGATACAAGGTTTGACTGGCTAAGGAAAGAAAAATGCTTCCTGGGAAGGGATTCGAGGGAAAACACTTGAGTAGCCTCTACAAAAAGGGGGGGAAACAACGACCATGGGAGCCAAGGGGGAGCAAGGTAGTCCAGAAACCTCAACACATCCAGAAGGAACATACACTGAAAAATTTGAATCAGAATTAAAGGAAACCATACAGGGGGAATTTGGAGAATTACCTGAGGCATGATGGACTGTCACAACAGATGCAAGAGCTTGAGGAGCCAAGGAGTCTTCTGTTTGAAAAACAATCTCTGCACTTTTTTCATTTTCCACAGAATGGGATTCCACAGTCTCCCTTCTGTCAAGCATGGAATTCCTTCTCCATACCTTGGAATGGGCTTGGAAAGGGGTGTATTACTGATTACAATGATCTTTTATATGACCAATCTCATGACAACCATGGTACCAAAAGGGTATCTTCTAGTAATCGAACTTCTGGTGCCATATTTTAGACCCAAAAATTAGGTCCACATTATCGACTAAACCTTCCCTTGTATCAAATTATACCAGAATCCATGGCCACTCTCGGTTGGGCTGAGAGTGCCAGTTGGGATCCAATCTGATAAAAATGCCAATCTTGTTTCCAATGACCTCCAATGATTTCCTAGACCAAAAGGCTAGAGGGATCTCGGGGATAATTTCCCAAACTTTCTTCGTTGATGCTGGTTCTCTCATGGGGTTGAAATCAATCGACCATTCCTTCAAATAAAAGCATCATGGGCCCTAGTCCTAGTTTCTTTTGAGGAGAGTTGCGTAGTCCTCTTGGGATTTTAAAATAAAGCAATTTCATTTACAGGCGAGGACATAAGCTTCAGGGGTGTAAACAAGTAACGACTTCCACTCATTTTTCATCCAGTTGTTGAGAGTTGTTTCACCTACAAATTTTCCATTGAAACTTCCTAGAAGAGCCTTACCAACATACCTGGACACCACTTCCAAGCCAATGTCTCTACCGACAACCATCTCCACCTTACCCCATTTTTCCCAAATGCACTTAGCCTACTTTCGACCGAGCGGGGATTTTTTTCACTGCACGAGAGAAAACATTGGCTTCAGGCCTTCAATGACTTTCCTTGTTTCAAATTGATCTGTGGTAGAGACCCAACATAGAACCTCCCTCTGATTTCACTCCTTGTTGGGGGATGAAGAAAGGGCGGTTGTCGCAGATTTTTTGAGAGGGATAGAAAGAAAATGGGAAATAGATTACGTTTTTCCATTTTAGAGGGAGGATCCTTTGCATGGCTCACCCAACCCACCGATTGGTCATTCTTTCCAATAGCCGACGAAGGGGAGATAGACTGTGTACCTTCCATCCTTTCCTTAAATTGTTCGAGCGTGAGAAAGGGGGAGGATCTGTCTAGACTGAGGTCATAATTGGCCTTGTCTTCCTCCCAAGACATCATGAGGATGGAGGGAAGGCCGAGTGTCTACTGGAGAATGATGGCTGTTTGTGGACGAAAAAAAAACTCAGGAGGGGAGGGACTGGAGAAATAAAGGTATGATAAAAAAGGGTCAGAAAAGATCCTGGCTCAGGCCTATAACCCTCGCGCCCAAAACTACAAAAAAAACCCATGAGACCACGACAAAAATCACAGAGCTCATCCATTGTTAGACATTTATAGTCTAATGATTTGCATCGATTGTTTAGAATAATCTCTAACATAGTCTTTGCTACAATAATTTCATTTCCAACCATTAGGGCTTGTTGTATTGCACTCAATTAATATAGTTTCATTCTATTTACTTCATTCAATTATTGGTGGATGGTTTACAAATGTTTTCATTGTCATTTGACACATCTTCAGTCACTTTATTTCTGATTTTAGAGCTAGTACATTGCTTTTTTTATAAACTTGTTACATGACTATGTATCTAGTCTCTTTTTCAAGTTTATTATAACTTTCATTTTCTTTTGTCAGCTAGTGTTTTCTAAGCATTTAATTTATCTTTTTAGCTTAGATCACATCATTGATTGTATCACTAAAATCTCTCTCACACACAATCAATTTTCCTTTTCTAATTCACTTTGACTTTTCCCCTAACTCAACCCTAGCTAATGAGACAACCAATATAAGGGGTCGTAAACTTGCCTTTATCTTGCTATAGGATCCCTTGAGGTTGCTAGGGAATCCTCCCTTGTGTTGGATATTCAACCTTCACTAAAACAAGGGAAGTTCTTACTTAGATGACAATGACAATTAATTCCATATGTTACACTATTTTAGAATCTTGTAAAGGCTTTACATACATGATAGATTTCAGGATAACATGGACAATACTCATATCGTTGATACCTTGTTTGAAAACCCAAAATTTGATTCCACCACCCCTCTCTTTGGACATGGAATAATGTCTGCCCAACTAGGGACAACAAAGTTATTGTCAAACTTGAAATCAATGTATATTTTTCCAGATGCATGTTTCTCAATACTATTGAGGAAACCACAAGTCCCCTATATTTTAACAAATCTTGTCACACAATCAGTAATGAAAAGGGGTTTCATTTATTATTGATGATTGTACAATTTATATTGCTCACTAATTGTAGGTTATTAAAATATAAGGTACTTTCAAGTTATAATGTCCATCTTGGTTGTTATGAAGAGGTAAAGCAATTACTGAGAAGGTTGGGTGATGAGTATGTGTTGACATATGAAACCCCAAGGTTTCTAAAACTTGGGGACCCTCTTTTTCTTGAATGGTAAATCTTTGAGCTTTCTTTCTAATTTGATTCATTGTTTCCTAATCCTATGAAGGGAAATAAGTCTCATTTTTAGTGAATGCAGATTCTATTTGACCTTTTGATTGGCACTCCATTCACTCATTTGAGGGATTTATTTCAAGCTTATTTTTGAAAGGGAACATGTTTCACTACAAATTTAGAAATTATTCAATTATTGACTTCAAAAGATTTGTTGATTTTTCCCAATTCTCTAATAGGGATTGATTTTCTAATTGGGTCCTTTTCCCCTTTTAATGGAGTGATCCTTGTTGGGGGTAAATATTTGTTGATTAATGCATCTATGTGAGACATTCTCCAGCTTACAAACATGTGAGGTGTCGATCATTGTGTTTAAATAATGTAACTACAAAGTGTATTCTAATTATTATTGTAGTATTATTCATTAGATCAACCGCCTATCATGGATTGATCATGTCGGCTATTGTAAAAGA
>SNQJ01S0057916.1:50236-62941 GCA_010110895.2 Picea sitchensis | reverse complement strand
CAGTAAAGAATTGGAGAGCATCTAAAACAACATGTCTATAGGCTCTAAGTCTGGGATGTTTTTTTGCATACTCACCTTTGATTTGCTTGATAATTAATTCAGAATCACCCCTTACCATTATCTGCTTAGCACCAACTTTCTTCAATAATTTCAGGCCGAGCATTAAAGCCTCGTACTCGGCTATGTTGTTAGTACATTGGAAGTTCAGTTTATAGGAATGATTCTCGAAGTACTTTGATCTATGGTTATGCATCCACACTCTGGCTCCATATCCTTCTTTACTCATAGCACCATCGAAGTCCATGCTCCAGAAGTCTGCTGGCAATTCTTCATTTTCCTCAACCATGGGGTTGCTTACTTCGACAGTTGCTTTATCGTCCTTTAGATCAGGTGCATCATCTTCCAGTTGTGCGATTTGTTCTTCGAGATCAACATCGTTATATAGAATAAAAGAATCCAGGTCAGAGTGTGCAGAATATAGTGGGTAATTGTGTGTCTTTCCCTGACTACTGACCATATACTTCATCAATGTTTGTTTGTAAAGTCTTCTCTGTTGACCGAAAACTGGAATGGTGGTGTAGGACATATCTAGCTGCAGGGTTCCTCTCAATTTAGCTCCCCAAGACCTTGATAGAAACATACCATACTTGGGGGGAATGTCTACCATGACGATGTCCATCACCAAACTTTTTTCTAGGATTTGAGCCAAGGTGATACATAAGTCTTTAATCAGGCCTATACATTTGACCTTGCTCAAGTTGAAAGAATGCAAATCTTTGTAAGGTCTGGTGACCTCAAGTCCCAACTTTTCCATCATGACTTTGGGCATTAGGTTGTGAGAAGCACCTAAATCTAGCATAGTGTTGTGCAATATCAGAGCATGTATATTTAGGTTGATGTAAAAAGGGGCCATGACGCCATTATCAGTTTGACCGTCAACTTCAGGACCAAACAAGAGCTCAGGTTGGTCATTAGCAAGGTTTACTGTGTCAGAGTGGAGTACAGATCCAACATTCAAGGCTTTGGTATGAATATCGGGTTCGATACTTAAAGATTTTATCACCTGAGACCTATAAGCATTCTTGTTCATCAACTCTAAGAGGGGAATGGGAATATTCAATTTTGCTAGTTTCCCTTCAAGGCTGAAAAGAGAGGTGGTTTTGTTTAAACTCTGTACTTATGATTTATCGACAGAGACTTTTTGGACAGGTGCAACTATTTGAATGGTTGATGAAACTTATGTCCAACTTGTTCTCTTAATAATTTATGGAGTCTTTTGCGCAAGAGATTCATCATCATTACGCCCAGGGGCTTTCTTGGAAGGATTTTTTAGGTTTTCTTGGTTTCAGCAGCCTTCTTCAGAGAATTCACGTTAGTCTTCTTAATCCTTGGGTTATATTACTTGTGAACCTCCATTATAGCATTCCCAAAGGCTTGCTGTTCTTTTTTCTCAGCTTCCTCATTCACCTCTATTTGCGAAAGGAGAAAGATTTCATGTTCTTCTTGGGTGAGGAAAATAGACTCATGATCGTGATCATGATCACCCATTAAATTTATATGAGCATCATCAAACTCCTCAATAACTTCCTCCCCATCATTAGCATAGTTTTCCTAGAGAGGTGGTCTAATTTGTTGCTCAGGTCCCCTTTGTTCCCGTTGATCCCTAGGATCTCTTTGTTTAATATGAGGTGGATTTCTCCTAAAGTTTGGTTTTCTGATTTGAGGGGTAGCTTGGTTCTCCCTAGGTGGGTTCCTATTAGTTATGGTGAGTCTCTCCATCATTTTCTCCATGGATCTGGCTAGAGAATCTTGTTTAGCATCAGATGAGGAAGTAGAAGGTTCTTCCTTAATGGTGACCCTCTTTTCTGTTCTCTTCCTGGCCCTTATGGCCAAAAGATTTTCTTCTACACTGACGACACTTTTTTGCATGTCTTCCAGATTTGTTGCGTTTCTTTCTCTTAATTGATATGACATGTCAGCGTCAAAACCATCAGGGAACTTTATTAATGCTAAATCTTGTGGTGGTTTTATTTCAGTCAGGATAGCATTGTATAGATTGTTGAAACGAGTGCAGTAATCCTGCACTGTCTTTCCTTGGTTCCTTCTGATGTTCTCATACTCTGACAGAATTTGGAGAGGATTTTTCTTTACCTCCCACCGGTCTAGGAAAGTCTGATGGAAAACAGTAATGTCAGTAATGGTAGCAGCACGTAAAGTTTTGAACCACTTTTTCACCTCTCGAGTTAGGCTTTGTGAAAATAATCTCATCTGCAGATCAGCTTCATCTACTTCTTGCAGGTCAAAGTAATTGTTCATTTTGTCAACATGTTGTTGTGCATTCAAGGGGCCGGTACTATCGAACTATGGAAGTCTATTTTGATAATATTGGGGCATGTCATGTAAAGGAGCAACCAATACCAAGGGAGCATATCTTGTCGCCATGATTGGTGGAGGAGGTTGAACAACAACCTGTGTGATAGAAGAGGAAATGCTTGAAGATATAGAGGACAAAGGGCTTGGAGGAATGGAGTGACCTGGTGTAAGTTTAGCAGAAACTGCAGCAATGGTTAAAATAGGAAGTTCGACAGACTGTTGAAGATGGAGCTTGTCTAAGGCCTGACCAAGATTTACAACTAGGTCTTCGATCTTATCAGTCTTGGAGTGAAAATGTTGCTCAACTTCAGCTCTAGGAGAAAGTATCTTAGGGGTCCTGGGCTAAAAAATGATTTGGTCTAAGATCGTTTCACTGACAAAACTGTCAAATTTTGTTCTGAAAAGACTTGTTCAAAAGGGTATCTCAGACTCAAGGTCTGGAAGAACAATTAACTTTTCTCAGATGGAAAAATACCTTGAAAGTGGGTTGTTACTCCTTGAAATTTCTACTGTGCTTTTCTTCCTGAGTAGTCTTTCAGGATTATCTATTACTATTGCAGGTTCTGGGTCAGAATGAGATCTGGTAGAAATTATTTTGGGAGATAGAATTATTGATTTTATTCTACCTTTGGAAACTTTGGTTATTTATACACAAAATTTAACAACCTCTGAACATTATTTCTAGGTAAAGATTAGGATTTGCGTTTTTTCTAGAAATAAAGTTGTCTTTGTTCTAGGGGAAAGAAAACAATGGGTGGAAAGTTTGTTTCAGTTCTTCCCCAGTGGAGCCACCATTTATGTTATCACTCTGTAAATTCCCAGAGGTTGTTATGAGGTAAGAATAAACTTATCAGAGGTAAGATTAACCAACCACTTCGAAACTGGAAGCTAGCCCTACCAATTTCAGAGAGGGATCTCTCTGTGAGTTTTAGATTTGTTTGAGTTTTCAAGATTTTAGGCTAGTTAGAAAGAATATAACCGATTTGTTTGTATTCTTTTTTAATGAAGTGGTTGAATATCACTTACGCTACCATTGGGCTATGCAGTCTGTTTTTTAAAGATATAAGTTAAAGACAACCTTTACAACATTCGTTTCACAGGGAAAGATAGTGCTAATGTTGGATTCTTTAGGAATAAAAATGGTGTATTGCTGAAAAGGTGAGATATCAGTTAAAACAAAAAAGCATTTAAGAATTTCTTTGTTATAACATCAGAGGAAAAACATTTAAATCTATAAAATATTAAGAATAGAGTACACAATGGTAAATTATGCAACTTTAACTTCCTTTAAAGATTAGATTTAGAAAGACAATATGATAACTGAGAAGGAAAAACGTGTACGCAGACAGAGGGAAATTCACCAACAATTGACATGCAGGAATCCTGTGACACTTCTCTTTGTATTACTGGAATAACTTCTTGATAAAAATTACAGGAACTAGAGCTTGCTTGGGCGTAAAGATCAACAACCCTCAATACTTCTAAGTTGGAAATATTTATAATAAAAGTTACAACGACCCTGTCATTAATGATCAGGACGTGACAAATTATAAATTTAACTAACTAACTCAACAAGATACAAAACTTTAGGGACTATTAATGATGTGTCGAATTCTTCAAGCTGATTTTGGGGAAGGTCGTTGGTGAGTCATCTACACGACTTTGTCTGATCTGATTGTTGACCAGACTTGGACACCTCATATCCTACTCAATCAAATTGCATAGCTCTTCCCATCGTAGCTGACTGGGAATAATGACTTTGAGTAATATTCGGTATATTTCATCCATCTCTGTGTTCTTGGAAAAAGCTGGCCTAGTGATGAAAATATACCGGATCTCGTGTTGTATGTTGATGTCTAGCTGCAAAGTTTCTAAGAACGCCTTGCCTGTTATGTTGCCCTGTATTTTCAAAAATTTTGAACTATCTTTGGCCACCGTGGCCAACTTCTGTTTATAATCAGGAAGGGTCATTAAGTTATCATTTAGGACCATTAAGTCTGGGAGACCTTTCTTCTGCAGAGCTTCGATCTTACTGAAAAATATTTGAACTCCTGCGTCCATAGTCTGGACTTTCTCTTCCAACTGCAGCATAAGTCCTCTCTTGGTCAGACCCCTCTTGACTTCAAAGATGGTTTCCATCATGTCTTCAATCTTCAAATCCTCTAATTCTTCCTTGGTTTTCAAATTCAGGAATCTAATGATCTCAGTGGCTTCTGTGGGTTTTTCTCCCAGCTCTCCTTTTATTTTCTCAATAGGCTGACTACTCCTCTGTACCAGTTCTTTTTGCTTGAACGAGATTTGCACCATAGGCCATATTTCATTTATGGATTTGGAGATATCCGTCCAAATATTTTCCTTGGCCTCAGCAAGTGTCTTGCCCACCACTATTTTCTTTTGAAGCTACTGTAATTTCTGTTTAAGCTTATCTGATGTTTTATTCTCCATGGAGTAGCTTGTTTGGTAAGAAGACTTGAGCTGCTGAAGATCCTCAAACTCCTTTTTTAGTCTGCTAAATTATGTCTCTTGCAAGTACATTTCCTCCATGGATTTAGCTAATTCCACTATCTTTTCCAGAGATGTCAGTGGAGTTGCTGAGGAAATTTCTGTTGTGGAGGTTTCTACTACAGATGTTGTGCTTACCCTTGTGAGTGGAACTGCGCTCAATGGAATGACTTCCATAGGTGTTGATTTTTCCTTCTCTTTCACTAACCTTTCCAGTTCTGCTTCCATTTCTTTCAACTGTGCATTCTACTCCATGATCAACTTGAGAATCTCGTCCTTCTCACCTTCTGTCTCAGCTATCTCCTTTGCCTATGCATCTTTCGTTGGTGGCAATTTCAGTTGTTTCCTCAGATATGCTATATCAACATTTTTCTTTTTGAGCATCTCTTCGACTGCTTTCACATTCAAGGGGTCATACCCGATCTTGAGGACCAATTATTCCAACGTTTTAATTTTGTTATCCTTTGAAATGGATGATATCTTTTCTAACTTTGACTGTGTCTAAACATTGCTCGGAGAGACATGTAGTTTAGCAGCCGAAGTAGAATCATTTTCCAAAGTGGAGAAAACCATTTCTTCAGTTTGCCTATGCAGATCCATTTGATTAGTCAGGTGCACATCTCTGGTGTGGAACTCGAATGTTGCCCTTTTGTAGTCAGTGATTGCCTTTGGGTTGGGCACCTATGCCTCCAGAAAATCCATGTGCATTCTACCTTTCTCTATATCAAACGCAGACAACAATATGTGTTGTGCCATGGATGTCTGTTTCCAAAACTGAGCATAAGTGTTGTTGGTCAGCATTTGATTCCTCTTCTTGATCAGGTCATATTTCTAAAAAATGCTCAATTTGAAGCCTCCTTGTTTTGGTTGGTTGATTAATGAAGTATACATCTACTTCTTGGATGAAGAAGTAGATGTGATCTGGTGGCTACTAGAGATAAGTGGTGACTGGTCATATTTCATAGTTGTAGTGGATTGGGTTCCCTTTTCACTAGCCATGTCAGTTGTATGACTGGGTTTTGGCCTCTTGTTGTGTAATTGGAAATATTCAGCCAAGACTTCAGTGAAAGAAGATGAAGTATCCTTCCTAGGCCTTTTCTCCTTTGGAACCTATGGCATGTTTGTTTGTGAGATAACAATAGGAGGAGATTGTTGTTCTATCTCTTCCAGAGTGTTCACCTCCCACTGCTTTTGATTTGCAAACTTCTCTATTTCGGGCTTGGGTGAATGAACATATGGAATGTTTTTATTCTTAACCCTCATATATGAAATGATCCCTCATGGGTCATATTGCAACAGGAAACTAGCGTCGAACCTCATTTCCTTCAGAAAATTGTCTACTTCTTCCCCAACGCCTCGGCTATTGCAAATAAAAGACCCTATTTTCCCTTTAATTTTGAGTTGTTGTTTCTTCTTCAAACACACAAAGTGTATGTCATCTAAATTTATCATCTGTCTTATGTACTCCATGGAAACAATCCTCACGGGTAAATACTTGAGCAGCTTGTATGGAGCTAACTCGCATCCATATATTCTGATCTCAGTGTGATTTTGGTAAAGATACCAATCTCCAGTTTTTGCAAGTTCTGAGAGGTGTAAAATCCTCTGCATCTCCTCATTTATTCTTGGTTCTGGTCTGCCACTAATCATGCTCACCACTAGGTGGTAAAATTGCTCAATGAACTGTTTGAAACTGAACTCTATGGAATTTCGTCTGAGCAGCGAAATCCAAGATGTTACCGCCTACGGCTTCTTGTCCTTGTCCATTTTCTGCATCGAGAAAGAGAACCTATCCACTTGAAAGAAGACAAACATGTAAGATAGTATGGAGGAGTACCATAACATGCCCTCTATGGCGAACTTTGAAAACTACTCGTGAATGTTCTCCGCTAGGAAAGTGTTGTAGTCGAACTGAGTGGTGGGTTTTTCCTTGCTAGAGAAAATGGACAGAAAACCCAATATAGGGTCATCCACCCATTCATCTGAAAAATAACCAAGTAGACAACAGAGTGATGAAATGACTTGGTTTCCCTTTTCTGAGAACAGGGAGGAAGGATACRGGGGATTTGACTTGGCGAACTGAGCATCCTGTGGGAAGAAAAATTCAAATATCTGGGCTCTTTGAGGAAAAGATAGTTTCTGGTATAACTATGTTATGATTTCGAGATTGAAAGGGGAGGCAGATTCAATTCTGGGTATCTGCATCATCTGTTCAATGGCCTCTGGTGTGATGAAGAACAGAGTTTCTCCCAATGACGATACTATGGCTCTCTGGTCGGGAAGGTAATGAGCCTAGCATTTGAGGGAAACTTCAGGGAAATGATGGACCTGGGGGAAAAGATATAGAGGAATATTAGACTCCCAGAGCCCGATTTCATCTCTCTGATCTAAGAAAGTGTCTTTGAACCACGACTGCAAATCCGCGAAGTCAACTTCGCACCTTGTGTCTAATATTAGATGATCTTTGTCGGCCAATGGGATCTTGTCGAGGTCGACAGGAGGTGGGAGGAAAGGATTTTCCCCGACTTCTACTTTCTTGTATTTTGGCGCCATCACTGTGAAGAATACCTGCAATTCAAGCAAAACATTAGTTGAAATGGTTGTGGTTGGGCTGTTGATTGAATCGGAGAGGAGACAAGGAAACTTTCTGGTGTGAGGATAAGATGAGCAATGGGCGAATGAAGGAGTAGGGCTAGTTTGGGGTGAACGGATACCCATTGGGCGCGGGGGACAGATCAGCAATTTTAACGGATAAGTTAACCTATAATAAATGGCCAATGTGTCATTTGGAAATTGAGATGGAAGGTGAAAAATGGGTGACGAGTACGACCAGGTGACGTGGAGGGTGTTGACTTGTGACAGGTGAAAAAGGGGGGATGGACTGATAGAGTTATGAGATAGGACTTGTAGGGGAAAAAGTGGAAAGTGATGTCATCATATGGCGGTGGTATGCTAGAAAAGTGCAATAGATTCCTGCCACGTTAGAGTAGGGGGGGCACCAGAAAACCATCTCATTCCGGACCCCCCCCCCCATCATTAAAAACAGAATGGTCGAGGGGGTCTGAAAAATATTGTCAGCCATCCATCCATGCACCCATTGTTGGACCGTAGAAATGAGTGCTTCCTTTAACAAACTTTTCGGACCGTCCCCCCCCACCATTAAAGGCAGAATGGTTGGGGGGGTCCGGAATTATATCTCATCCGTAGATCTAGGTGCCAATGCCTTAGTCATTCAAATGCGCATTCTTGTTACTCACCATTCTGGAAACCCCCCCGCCACCGTTAAAGGCAGAATGGTCGGGAGGATCCGGAAAGACTTGTTGACCGTAGATCTAAGTTTCGATGTCTCAATCGTTCATTTGTGCGCTCTCTTTAATCTGCCAGCGCGAAATCATATCTGCAGTGGGGACTTAGGCTTGTGCCATTTTGTGGGTTTGCTTAGCTTTCCCTGCTTTTATCACCGTGAGGGTCAAGCAATCATACTTTCAAACTTCAAAGATATGAATCAACATCGATCATCATGCATGTTTTATTGAAATCAAGCTGACTAACCTATTCTCTAACCTAAGTTCTAACCTACTTCCCTATGACATTTAGCCCAGATTAAACTGTTGGACTAAGAAATTACTCTACCTTAGGGTTATTTGACCAAGATTAGGCAGTTTGGTCAAATTTATTCACTAGCTAGCCTATCTACTTKGCCAAGATTAAACAGTTTRGYCAAKCTTATTCAYTAATCCTATCAACATCAATTTAAAAGGACTTGGCCATGCTTAGACTGTATGGATCAAGCCATTGTTATTGCATGGGGATTTATTTAATTTCTTTTATGCCCTCTTTTATTCTTTTCTCATTTTCTTTTTCTTTTTCTTTTTTTTTCTTTTCTTTTCTTTTCTTTTTCAAGATGTAGTAGTCTCTGCAAGTCAAAAACACTGAAGGGACAAAAATACAATCAACAGTTTATCCTATAAATTATAGGGTTATAACAAAAGGAACCACCTAAGCTACACAACACTCTATTCTATTGGAGTGGGCCCTACCTCCATAGAATAGAGTGTTTATATTATTCTATATCAACATAAATAAATTAAATTAATATAGTTAATCAAAAGAAATAAATCTATTACAAATATGCATATTTGCACGAAAACCGTTCTCGACATTTCCAACATCTCTAAAACTGGCTCCCAATGTTTAGGGAGCTTGGGAACTGGTAGGAAACGTCCCCAATTGGATGGGAATTGTTTTGGGAACTGGGGAGTTTTCTTGGAGCTTCAACATCAAGGAATTGGAGCTTGGGAACCAGTTTCCAAATTAGAGAGATTTAAATTAAAATTATATTAAATTAAAATGTAAATATTTGTATTCCATTATTACAAATACATAATTTATTACAAATATTTTAATTATATTTATTTAAAATATCATTATAAAACAAAGACTAAACTACGTGCTAAATATTATTTCAAAAATTATTTAATTAAAAAAACTTAATACTACTCACTTTATAGTTGTGGATATGAACAACTTTTAATGCATGTATGTTTTCCAGTTTGTTGTTGCTATCAACCAACTATATCGTTGGCTTTTGTTGTATTTTAATATTACAATAGTACTATTTATCTTTTTCCAATTAGAACAAGAATAATGCTTAAAATTTACAAATATGTTTGAATTTTATATATGTAAAGTTTAATTATAAAAAGATGTTAAAAATTTATTTCTCATTATATGTATTTTCAATTTTATTTCTCATTTTCTAATCAAAACTTTATGGATATTAAGTTTCAATATTGTGTTAAATATATTCATATAATTATTAGTACAAATTAAATTAGTAATTTGGATATTGTACGTTGTCCTAGATTAATGTTGTCCTGGATACATTATCATTATGAATTTCAAATGTATCATTATCTGGATACATTGTAATGTAAAATATCATGGTAATCTAAAATACTTTTTAGATTTTTTAATATATATTATTGCCACTCCCAACTTCACATTCCTGTAAATTTGGGGGAAACTTCTACTCATTCCACTCGTATCTATGTTCCCAAGGTTCCCATGTTCTGGAATCTTGTGCAACCAAGAAAATATGCAAAGGAAATAAATCAAATCAATTAATTAAATCATACACTATGGAAATTATAAAACTACAATTAAAATAAAAACTCACTCAATTATTCCATTGCCATTCTGACATTGTTCCAACAGTCCTCCTATTGGCATGTTTACAGGTAGAGTGTGCTTGTCATTGATGGAAAGAACAACAACGACGATGGTATGTTTACAGGCAAGAAAAGCAGCAATGATGGGAAACATGGAAAGCATAAGTTTAGAAGAAGAAGTGAACATTATGAAAATCAAAGCTCAGGAGGAATAGCGTGAGTATGAAGAGATCAAAGATCATAAAGAAGCGTAAGCTCGGGAGGATAAGTGAACAGTATGCAGATAAGAGAAATCTCATAAGATATAGAAGTTTCCATAAGCACAGACGAGGTCCAATTCATCAGGACTCGCAGAAGGATCAAAGGTCGAGGCCTTTCACACTTAGACATTCTTCCAAGTTAGGAGGAAGCGTAAGCTCGGGAGGAGGAGAGACAGTGGTCGTCGAATTAATGTCCAGTCAGGAGGAGTGCGCAGAAAGATCGAGTCATCGATTTCAGAACATGATCGACAAACAACGTTTAGTTTGGGTCTAAATATGCAAGGAGTTTACACTCAAGAAATTTTGAGATTTGAAATCCTCCGAATGTGAAGTTTCGTCAGTCATCGGATCAATTTTGAGTCGAAGGACAAGATAAGATATCAAAGTTGCATCGCAAAAATATCGAGTCGTTGATCCAAGATCCTAATCGAACAAACAACATTCACTTCAGATATAGAGATGTAAGGACGTTACGCTCCTGAAAATTTGAGATTTGAAAAACCCGAACCCCGGAAATCCGAAATGAATAAGGACCATCGGATCTAGAAATCAGACAATGACCATTAGATCAAGGAGATCTACGTCAACAGATTAGGTCAGCAAATCTCATTCTCAAGGACATGTGGCATACCACATCAGCAGACCACGTCAGAAAGAACACGTGGCAGACCACATCAGCAAGGTGTTGGCAGCCAACTCACTTTTTCCTATCGTCTATAAGCTGCCTACACCTATGTTTTGCAAACATCAATTTTTTGTCGCAATTCCCAAATAGACAACATTTTCATTTCTTGCGACATTTACACACTTGTTTTCGTTTTGTTTTCACGACTGTAAGAGTAAAAACTGAATCTTTCAAAGTCGCATTTCGATCATTATCTGAACTGTGGATGTTTCTATTGTCATTATTCCTATTGCGCTTACCTTTTATTAATCATTACACGACTAGAAATATCCTTTGATTGGTTCTCATACTTTGATTGATTGCATAACTTGGTTTTATTGAGTTTGTAAGGCATTGAGTATTTGGATTTACACTTTATATGACTTGCCTGATCATTGATTCTATGAAAATACATAGGGGTTATCATTAATTTTTTTATATATATATATGCTATAATCCTTATGTTAATCCTTCATAACTTATTGGCTTGTCAACTATATGAACGTCGTTTTGGCACCTTGGTTGAACTTTTGATTATATGATTTAATACATTGGCGCATATTTGATTTTGGGTTTTGATTTATATGTCGGATGTTTGAACACCATGGCATAATGTTTGTGTGTATTGGCATACACCTTTGATTTCATTGATTGTACACTTGAATTATTGGTTGAACTATTATTATGGGGTGAACAGCTATGAAATTTGGCGGTTGTACTTGGATAATCAATATTTTGCATGGCAGACTCCACCACCTTCGCATGCACACATTAATGCTTACCCTTTTGCTCGTTCATTACTGTTGGTTCGGGTAGCTCTGTTACTGTGTGTGTTGGTGAATTTGAACCCTTCCCTTACCATGCATTCGGCTCCATGGCCCCAGTCGTGCGAGTTGAACCCAATGGCATTCAAGCCCTGATGATGTTTGACAATGCCCACCAAGATTTGGCAGACAGTGGATGGCTTACCTTCGTGAAAAATTTTGAGGGTTTTAACCTTTGTGTATCTCGACAGTTTTCCATGACCTTCGATGGATGTCGAGCCAAGGTTGGCGATATACAGTTGGAGATTGATGAACAGTTCATCAGCTTGGCTACAGGGTTAGCTCCTTTGGGACAACGTTGGTTTAAGAATTGCAAGGTCAAGGAAGTACCATGGACCCTGTTGTTTCAATCTCGCAAAGTCACCTCTTGTGACAGAAGTTTGCCCGTAACTATGCTTAAACAATGATGGCACGATTTATTAATGATAATCAAGCAGTTCGTGACCTGTGAAGGTCGATACAGACTTGTGTTCCTCCACCACCTGCGTTTGCTTATGGTTTTTATGGGATACTCTCTCAATATGCCCTATTATTTGCATTGTAGCCTGTTTAAAATGTCGAAGAAATTCAAAAGGCACTAGGCTGACAGTAGCCTGTTTCATTATGGGCTTGTTAAACTTATCGTTGTCTATCATTTGAGTTTGCACGGGGATAGCTGGAGAATTTTCATTGCTCGGAATGGTTTCGAGGATCCAAACCCTACACAGGTTGACAAACCTGTGGTGAGTGAGGTCAAGGCTGTACCCCCGGTGCCCTACCATGTCCTACTGCCTAAACCCTTCGCCGACCCTCCTATCAACTTACCCCACACTGTGACTAAGAGTGTTGAGACTGTTAAGCCTGTGACAAAAAATTCCAAGGCAAACCTTACTGCTAATGATAAGGGTAAAAAGAATGCACGTTTGATTTCA
>SNQJ01S0057916.1:27330-48793 GCA_010110895.2 Picea sitchensis | reverse complement strand
AGGGTTGTTGATCTTTACGCCCGAGAAATCTCTAGTTGTTGTAATTTTTATCCAGAAGTTATTCCAGTAATACAAAGAAAAGTTTCACAGGATTCCTGCGTGTCAATTGTTGGTGACGTTCCCTCTGTCTGCGTACAAGTTTTTCCTTCTCAGTTATCATATTGTCTTTCTAAATCTAATATTTAAAGGAAGTTAAAGTTTCATAATTTACCATTGTGTACTCTATTCTTAATATTTTATAGATTTAAATGTTTTTCCTCTAATGTTATAACAAATAAATTCCTAAATGCTTTTTTGTTTTAACTGATATCTCACCTTTTCAGCAATACACCATTTTTATTCCTAAAGAATCCAACATTAGCACTATCTCTCCCTGGGAAACGAATCTTGTAAAGGTTGTCTTTAACTTCTATCTTTAAAAAATAGACCCCATATCCCAATGGAAGTGTAAGTGATATTCAACCACTTCATTCAAAAACAATACAAACAACTCGGTTATATTCTTTCTAACTAGCCTAAAATCTTGAATACTCAAACAAATCTAAAACTCACAGAGAGATCCCTCTCTGAAACTGGTAGGGATAGCTTCCAGTTTCAAAGTGGTTGGTTAAGGTTACCTCTGATAAGTTTCTTCTTACCTCATAACAACCTCTGGGAATTTACAGAGTGATAACACATTTGATTTCTTGTTTTGACAAGTTCAAATCTAGAGGGGGTAGGGTATGTATACCTCTGTAGACTTTACCAGTCAAATCACTGGGCGGAGGGGGGTCCCTTTTCCCACAAACAAGGGGGTCTCATACACCAATTTGGTGTGGCTTGTCCATGACCTTAAAAAATAGATTATTATTATTATTATTATGAATTCACGTAAGATTTATTTAATTTAATTCCGTAACTAGTTTCTTGATTCAACTTGTTCATGTAATTCAATTACTCATGCCAGGTTGTGTTTATTTATGCAATTAAATGTTCATATAATGTATTTGGAATTGGGTTGCAATATTTCATGTCCTTTAATAATTGTGCTTAAAGAAATGATCACATTTTTTGGTTTGATTAAAAGCATGAATCATCTTGGCAAGGATTAAGATTTCATTTTGAGGACTTAGTTAATTTCTTTTACAACAAGTAGTTAATCAATTTCCTTTCAACATGTGTTATTTATTTTCAACAAGCATAGTGTGAATTTCAATTCTGCAATCAATTTTACTGCACATAGATGGGTTTTCTTCAGGAGAAAATTGAGTTGTACTCTCGATGCCTATGCAACTTGTGTATTTATTTTCAAGCAAGTGTGACATTACATTTCCTGCAAGAGTGATTTATATTAGATCTCTTTGTGTGTTGTGTGCTTCCATCCAATCCCCGCAGGTGGTTGAGAGCATGGGACTAAAAAAATCCACCACTTACCAACCCCACAGGTGGTTGAAATCAGGGAGTTGAGGAGCCCACCACTTCTTGAGTGATTTAGTTTCATGTCAGTATGCTTTCATTTCTGCATTGTGTGCTTCTATTTATGCAAATGTGGATTTTTGTAGAACCTTGCCATCGCTTGAGAATGGTCTATACTCTGACCAAAAACATAATCATTGATACTATAACTACAACACATAGATTGAATAGTTGTTCTTGCATATACAATGCAAAACATTTTTTAAGTTCGATACAAGTCCCATATTGATAATTAAATGTATTGGTTGTTTTAATAAGACAATTAAATACACCAACAAAGATACATGAGTTAGTGGGAGTAGGATCGAAGAAAACGAAGTCAGATTCCTTTGGCTAGTAAGAGATGTAGTCATATGAGAGGAAGATGTGGTGCATAGTAGTAGCATTGAAACAATAGAAAATAACGATGGAGTCCTCCACGAAGGAGAAGAGACCTTTGAGATTATTATAAGACTTGCACATATAGAGATAAAGAGCTCTTTTGGATCCATAATTGAAGAAGATGAAAGGGTATGGAGGAACCCTCTCTTTGAACCACCCCCCTTTCTCATTTTTCATCAAGAAGAAAGAACCAAAGAAAGTGCATAGGGGAGAGAAGTATAAGAAGAGAGCTTAAAATAAAGGGAAGGAGAAGATACAAGTGAAGTAGAAGATGAAGTCAATGACACTTTGCAAGAAATATCATAAGTATGAAAAAAAAAAGTATTAGTTAGTTAGGAAGACACAGTTCTAGATTGAGTATGGAGAACCAGGATTCAACCCTTAGGCTTCCCGAATTTCATGGGATGGGAAGAGATGATACAGTACAACACTAGTTCATATGTGAAGCTATATGTTCTATGAAAAGAGTCATAAATGAGGCATCCAAGATCGTACAACTAGAAACCACATTCAGAGACAAAGCTTTGACATGGTACATGAAGTACATGGATACTACTCTAGAGGGACAAGCAAAGTCCCTTATAGAAATAAAAATAGATCTCCTGAGGTAATTTTAGAATCCAAAGTTAGAATCACAATGTATAACTAAGATCAAACATAATAAGCAGTAAGATTATGAACAACGGTTCAATATTCTTTAGACATACTTACATTTAAAATCCAATATGTCTAGCACAGAGAATGGTTTATTGCTATACTCCTAGCCTCCATTTGATTCCCACTCACTCAACATAAGGTAATGACCTGTGCAGAGGTCATATAATTTGTAATTAACTTAGATTCTATGCTTGGAGTTGGAGAAACATCGACATGGTTGGTGTAGGTACTATCTCAGCTCGTGAACCTCACCATGAAACTACAAGATATGGAAAAGGCTAAGGTGGTGCACAAGAATGTATGATGTGCCATGTGTCAGATAGAAGGCCACCATAGAAATGGTTGTGTTGTGTTGGGAAGTTACATGATGATGGACACACTAAACACGTTTCCAATAGGACCAAAAACCAAGTGGTGTGAGATTTTTAGAAAATGGGGTCATATGCTTCCTTGTTTTCCAACATTGCAAAGGTATAAGAATACCACACACACTCCATTTTGTGATTTTTGAAAATCCATGGGCCATGATTTGAACAGTTGTCAGTCATTGTAGCTAATGAAGGAGCACATTGCAGATACTTACTGGGTCCAGGAAGAGAATAAGGGTGGAGAGTGTAGAGGATTCGACTGGGGATGCTTTGACAAAGGAGGCTACCAATAAGGCCAAAGAGAAGGATATGGAAGAGGAAGAGGATAGAGTGGTGGAGGAAGACCACCTACCCATTTTAACTGTGGAAATATAGGCCACTTGTTGTGATTCTGTACTAGGACACACACACTCGATGGTTATTTTCACAGTGTAGACCATGTCAGGGAATATTACCCAAAATTATTGACAAAACAAGAATAAAAGAAGGAACAATGTAACACAGTGACTGTTGAGCCATGTGAAGATCAAAAGATAAAATAACAAGTTGATGTATGGGTTGTAACTCGAGGAGGCATCCGTACAAGATATGACATGGAACAAGGAGAGGGTTTAGGGCACAATATAGAAATAAATATCAGAAAATCAGTGCAAACACCTCCTATGTTTGATACCACGTAGAAAAAGAAATTCTTACATGATGCATAGAGGGCATTGGAAGAGAACAACACACATGAAGAATTGTAATGTTCAACGCAAAGGGCGTTGGAAAATGCCCACATGTGTGAAGAAGTGAAACATACAATGCAAAGGGAAATGGATGAAGAATGTGTTCATGAAGAGTTACAATGCAAGTCTTGAGAGGAAACACATCACACCACTTACCCCAAGGATAACTGAGAAAACTAGGTAAGTGAATTCTTGCATTGTTGTCTTAAGGTTTTGAAATAAGTTGACCCACATGTTGACAATATGTATGGAGGAATGAGAGAGTGATGCTTCTATTTCTACCTCGTTACCATAATGATATGTGCACCATATAAATAGGAAGAAGTGCATAGGGAGAGAATTTAAGATGAGAGATAAAATGGGAAGTTATGAGACGATGTCATGTTAGACCTGAGATCCGATGTGAACATCTTGTCGAAGAAATCATGGGAGTTGATGGGTAAACCAAAGTTGGTGTGGTCCCTCATTCAACTCAGGCTTTCCAACCAATACAAAATTTATCCCAATGGAAAGCTGGAGCAAGTGGAAGTGAACATTGATGGAGTAAAAACTAAAGTAGACTTTTAAGTGATCAAGATTACAGATGACTCAAAACTCTATCCATCTCTACTTAGAATTGAATGGCCATTTGATAACAATGCCATACTAAATATGAAGCAATGCCAAATTTACTTTGAGATAGAAACATTGTGTGTTATTGTTCCATTAGATCCAAATGAGGGATAATGATATAATGAGCCTGTAAATGAATATGCACAGAGCTCGATCATCGAAAATATACATAACATCATAGGACACAAGGATGAATATGTGAATCTAACAATCGATGGTGAACTAAGCTGGAGAAGTGTCCATTCCTGTGATATATATTCAGAGGATGTAATTGAAATATGGAAAAATAATTTGTAGGAGGTATTGAATAGGAAACAAGGAAATGGATCTGATTAGAGTTGTGTGACCTACTAAGGCATGAAGGAATAGTCCCATTAGACACATTCCTAGCACAAATGGAGGAGAGTTTTCCCAATACCTAAAGGATTCAAACCATGGATTCAGTAGTCAAAGGAACATCCACATGCTGGTGGGTGATGCACCACACAGATCTATAAAAATGGGAGTAAGTAGTGGAGTGTATCAAAGTCAGGTTCCAACCCACAATTGACTTTGAATTAATGAGATGATACAAGGTTACCGAAGATCCTCAGGAACATAATTTGTTTCTATGAGAGGCGTTGGATAGCCAAGAATATTCCTAGCATACAATGGGTTCATAGGTTCGTCCATACCATGGATATGGTACCTAGAAGTTGGTATATCCAAGAATAGATGAGAAGGAAAACATGGTATTGGGAGAAAGTGAGTAGTCAATTCTGTGAAACATTCAAGTTTATGTCAGAGGTCCCTGTGAAGAGGGTGGATTTTTTAAGAATAAAGGTTTTCATCTTCTATCGGTACCTCAAAGAAATAATGCAGGAAGTGGTTTATGCATAAAATAAACTAATGGAAAAATTGAAGCATCCGATATACTGTTGGAAGGTTGAGAGTGACGACGCTTAGGAAGAAGTACCATGGGGAGTACATATCAATGAAACCGAAGGTGATCACGTAGTTCAAGGAAATTCCTCTAGTAGCACTGCAATAGACTATACATGGCCATTAAAAATAAAGAAAGATAATATAGGAATAGAAGAAGTTCCTAATATGGCCATTACTGGGATCGGGAAACAATGATGCAATCGATATACTTGATGAAAGAGTAGGAAGACCTATTCCCAAGGATTTTTTCAGAGATGAAGGGGATTGTAGGATCCCTCAAAAAGATGAAGATTCAGTTGAATCTAGATGCTAATCCAATCAAGAAGAGACCATATCGACTTAAACCAAAGTACAAAGAGAAAGTGAAAAGACAGTTTGATTGAATTCTAGAGGAAGGTATCATTGTCCCCATGGAGGAGTCAAACTAGATTAGCCCGATGGTGGTGCAACCAAAGAAGATAAGAGACCTAAGAATGTGTGTAGATATATGTAGCTTAAATGAAAAATTCACACATGATCCATTTATAACACCATTTGAAGATGACGTTGATCTAGGTGGACATCAGTGACCACCCACCTATTCCACTGGCTCAAATTATAGTTTCCACCTTGGAATTTTTTCTATAGTTTTTTGGGTCCCAAACTTTCGGGGCCGTTTTGAGGCCTTAAATGACGTTTTCTTGACTTGAAAGAACACAATATATTGATATTGGGATGTATTGGACCATTCATAATGTGTAATCCTCGGCTAGACCTTTCCAACGGGGTACCGATCCCCCCAAACGAAGATCGTATGCAAAAGTTGTGCCCTCGAGAAGTTGACGTATCAACTACCCCCATTGAAGCCCACAAACCTTTTGGAATTCATATTTCGGGTTAGGGTTTTATCATTTACACTTTATGTTAAAAAGGCCTTTGGATCCTCATTCGAATTAGCATCTTGCGAATGAGCATAACCGACACATCTCTCTTCAGAGATAAGCTACCACCATTCTAGCTAGCTTGTGTGATTTGCATTTTATAGTCTTTTGTATTCTAGATAATCATTAATAGAATCTGGGTTTTACTGTATGATTGTTTTCCTTGCAATATCTCTATGTATCTCCTTGTTGTATCTCTGTTTTATTTTTTCCTTCATGTCATTCTCAAAATAATCTAGATTAGAGGTATTGGAGAATGTGGGTGGGCGTGAAGCTTACTAATTCACAGATGAATTTTTAGGATTTCGCCAGGTGTGGAATGAAGAATAAGACAAAGACAAGAAAATGCATGCGATGGAGTGGGGATAATTTACATACATGGTAATATCATTCGGCCTAAAGAATGCACCTGCAATTTTTTCTAGAATTATGGTCTCGACCTTTAAGGACTTTATGCATAAGTTTCTGGAAGTATACTTAGATGAATGAGTGGTTTTCAACCTACTAAAGGAACATATGTAGGCACTATGATTGGTGCTGGATAGATGTAGACAATTGTATATCTCATTGAAATTGAAAAAGTGCATCTTCTATACACTGTTTGGAATGCTATTGATACATGTCATATGCAAGGAAGGTTTGCTAGTAGATCAGGAAAATATTGCAACAATAGTGGACATGCTGACCCTCGTCGTCACAAGAGAGTTTCATGCAACTTTGGGACACACATGTTATTATAGATGATTCATACAGAGTTATGCAAAGGTTTTTGTGTCATTGGAAAAGTTACTACACAAAAGTATAAAGTATGTCTGAACCTAGGAATGTCAGGACGTGTTGGACATGCTAAAAGAGAGATTGGCGATCGATCCTGATATTTCCATATTGGACCTAGATATTCCATGTGCATGTGGATGCATCCTCTATTGCACTTGGCACAACTCTTTCACATCCCAGAGAAGAAAAAATTGATCATCCAATCTATTTTTCCAGCAGGAATCTATCAGATATTGATAATAATTATACAACCACAGAGTGTAAAGGATTGGCAATGGTCTATGCCCTGTATAAATTTTGACATTACTTACTTGACACTCCCTTCAAGTTTTTTACTAGTCATTCAACGCTCAAATGTTTGGTCAATAAGATAGTGTTTGGGAGGAGGATATTCTGATGGATTTTTTGTTTCCAAGAATATGAGTTTGAACTAGTAGTCAAGTCCAACAAACACAATGTTGGCCCTAACCGAATTTCAAGGATAGAGTCAGGGGAAGCTAGAGGCAGTTTAGATGATGAGCTTCCAGATGCACAACTCTTCAGGTTCGAAGCTATGTTGGATAAACTAACATAGATTGTAACATATTTAATGATAGGTAATGCACCGAAGGGATACACTCAGGAACATCGTAGACAACTAGTGACCTGGAGTGCCAACTACCATTTGGTTGCAAGGCACTTTTACAAGCTTAGCGCAAATGGGATCCTATGCATATGTGTATTCGAACACAAATGTGACATGAGCCTCTACGAGGCACATGAAGGTATTATGGGGGGCACAAGGAAGGAAATAAAATTGCAAAAAAAATTATGCACATAGGGTTATGGTGTTCATTAGTGTTTGAATAATTTAAGGAATATTGCAAGCACTGCGACGTTTTTCAACAGATCGTGAAACCTTCTAGAGGATATGAACTGCCACTTTTCCTGGTCACAACCTAGATTTGTTTGAAAAATGGGAAATTGATTTCATCGGTCCGATTAGTCCTCTTATGCACATAATTGGTGTGTGATACATTATTACCACCATAGAATACTTGATGAGTTGGTAAGAAGCTATGCTTGTGAAAGACTATATTGCAGAGATGACCACACACTTCATATTTGAGAACATGATCACTGGTTTAGCTACCCCAAAGTGTTGATGAGTGATCAAGGCTTTGATTTTTTGAATGACACCATATTCATGTTAACTTTGGAACTCATGATCCATCACCAACAGAGTACACCATACAACCCACAAGCCAATGACATCATTGAAGTAGTTAACAAGATATTAGAGGATGAAATGACTAAGGTTTGTAATGTCCATCATGACGACTAGGATCAATGGATTCTAGTAGTACTATGGGAATATATAATGTAAGGTACACGATGTATTATAATAAGCATAAACACAAATATTGTAGAAAATACCAGTGAAACACCAAAATATATAGAATAAAAACACCAACAATGATACCTTTATTGATAGAAAGCCAAGTTCACTTGCCTCTTCAAGGGGGAAACCTACAGTAGATTAGAGATCTGTTACAATGATTCTCAAAAGAATACTTTCTCATTCCTTCTACTCTTATTTATACTAATTCTATCTTCTAAAGAACATTCTAGAGGAATATCTTTCTAGAAGCGAAAACTTCTATTAAGTCTTCTTACATTAGACTTGTTAACATTATTAAATAGGCCTTATTAACTAATTTCAACCTTTATTACATGGAAAATATATTATTCTACCTACGTGAGGGGTTAGGGAGGCTAGGTCCCTAACATGCCCCCCCCTTGAAAAACAACCTTGTCCTCAATGCTTGAGATGAGGAAATTGTTGCAGAATGGTAGTTGACTCCCAGGTGGCATCTTCTGGAGGGGTATCCTTCCACTGAACTAATAATTCATTGATGGTACACTGATGGAGATGATGCTCACACTGGTCCAATATGGCTTGTGGCTACAAAAAATGGAACCTTATTCATCCAACATTGGGAGACGAGTATGGTTTGAGTTCCAATCACTTTATTTAAGCACGAGACATGAAAAACAAGATGTATCTTAAAGTGACTGGGAATATATAACTAGTAGGACATGATCCCCATCTCTTGAGAATTTTATAAGGACCATAAAATTTGAGGGGAAGTTTCTAAAAATTTTCAACTTTGAGTGAAGTTTTCTTATAAGGTTGCAAATGAAGAACACCTAGTCCCCTTCAATGAATTGACATTTTGAACGACCCTGATCTACTTATTTCTTCATGTGATTCCAGGCCAGGACCAATTTACTTTTAGGGTACAAAGAGTGTCCATTTAGACTATAATATTTCTATCAACCTCTTGAACCTTGGAGACTCCTGAGATGTATGCGAGAACTGACAATGGATTTTTCCCATCGACTACTTCAAAGGGAGTCATGCTAGTGATAATATGGTAAGATGTGTTGTGTTGGGTCCTTCATTTTTGGAAATGCCAAAGTTTTGGGAATATGCCACATGCTAGTTGGGAGATAAAGCAGGGCAAATTGGTTATAGGAACAAAAAGCTAATTAAAAGTGAAATAGTAGAGAGGAGATCCAAAAAGTGCCATGTGCTAGTTGAACAAGTGGTTAGAAAAGCGGTAAGAGCACCAGATGACAACAAACAAAGCAAAAAAGTAGCAAAAGAATAGGGAATGAAGAACCCAAGAAGTAGGAGAAGGAAAATATATAAATGAAAGGAGTTATGTAATGGAAATGGGTTGGCTTAAGATCTGAGGTTATTATTGAGTAATCGAGAACTATTGGTGGTTGCGAGTTTTTCTATTATCATCAATCATAAATATCAGTGTTACTTTTGTTAGCTTATAGATTTGAGCTATGTTTTGGTATTGTAATGATCCCTATGGACTGTTCTGTTTCTTGTGCTAAAATATGGATGTAATTCAACATCTTCTAGTGTTGCAGCTTTTGATCTTCCTGCAACTTCTTCAGAGGTTCCAACTGAGTGTTCTTCTTTCATGGTAGCATACATTCTTGTTCTTTCATCTATCTCTTCTGAACTTTCTTCCTTGTGTCTGTCTCTTCTAGAACCTTCACTTATTTCACCAAATATCACTTTCAACCATTGGTTGGCCAACCTTTTGCGTCTCTTCAAATATCATAAGTCTTATAACTCTTTCCTATGACTACTCTCAAATTAAATATCCTTCCTCGATTGATCATTCCTCTTCATCACTTTTATCATCTGTTTCTACCACCTCTTTTCAAGAATATAATCCCTATTCTGAGCTCGTTCTTCTCTTGCACTTTTCTTTTGATAGCCCCCCATATATCCAATAAATAATTCCTTGGACTTACTCATGAATCATTCCCTAAATCAACCCCCCAAGCATAGGGGTTTACGCTTCCATGTTAGCGAAATGAACATGCAACATTCCTTCTTCGACTAATAAAATATTGATCCACAATGAAATTTCCTGCAACAATATTCCTCTTGCTCCTTCATGGAATACGACTTCTACTTTCAAAGAATATTGGTGTTTCTCCAAAACATAATCGATAATATAACCTTCTAAAGTAGTATGTACCCAAAAATCCACAGTACGAGAGATATGGTGATCTAATCAATGAAGAGCTGCTAATCACTCAACAATCCAGTTATATCTTCTCTGGACTTGATTTGTATATTCTGGTGCTTCCTGTAGCTACTCTAGCCACTGGAATACCTCTTCAGGGAATCAAATCCAAAATATCTCGCACTTGTCACTTGTGGGTTCCAAATAAAATACAACACTCTTCACAACCCTAAAACCTTTTTGTTGTAACTCAACTTCTTGTTGTATAAACTCATCGTGCCATCTTTCCCACCAATTCTCAACATCATATCTGAAAATTGCATGAGGTATCCCCTAAAGACTCATTGTAAAACTCATGTCCTGACAACAAAACAATTTGTTGGTGCAAAATTGGATACCAAGGTTTTTGATATTGCCAACAAAGGATACCATTATAGTTTAGCAGCACTGACATATTCAACGTTCTACAAGGGAAAGAGGTCTTACCTGAAGAGAAACCGATACATGTGTGTGGTAAAGTGAATCAGGGAGAACACAACATTGGAGAAATCATATCATTAGTTACAGGTGTATAATATATCTTCCACGATATACAGAAAAAAATATCGAATACTTAAAAAGACGAGAAAGGAAGACTTGCACGACATATAAAAGAACTCACACATATCATAGTAGCTCAATACACAAGAAATTTTAGGGTCCAAATACTTATTTATATTAATTTCTCCAGAAAACATCATACAACATAACTCCTATTTAAAATATCTTGTGCAACAATAGGCCATCCCATAGAACCCACCTCAGATTCATAGTCATTTAGTGCAAGCAACAGAACTATCCATAGGGATCATTACAATACCAAAACCTGGCTCAATTATATAAGATAAACAAAGTAACAACAATCTCTATGATTGATGAGAATAAAAAAACCCATAACCACCAATAGTTCTCGATTAATCAATAATAACGTAAGAGATTAACCCAACCCTTTTCCATTACATAACTCCTTTATTTTATATCTTTTCCTTCGCATGCTTCTTGGGTTCTTTATTCCCAAGTCTTCCGCTACTTTCTGACTTTGTCTGTTGTTGTCCAGTGATCTTGCCTCTTTTCTAACCACTTGTCCGGTTGGCGCATGAAACTTTTTGGCTCTTCACTCTACTGTTTCACTTTTTATTATCTTGTCGTTCTTATAACTAATTTCCATAGCTTCATCTCCCAATTGGCATGTGGCATATTCCCAAAACTTTGGCATTTCCAAAAATGAAGGGCCCCACATGTTGTACCACCATTCATCTAGGGGTAACCACTAAGCCCAATGATTTTTTTTTTCGGATGAAAAAAACCAAAAATAAATTTCCAAACACTTGTTGATAGCTTCGATTTGTCCATCATTCTGAGGATAATAGGAAGTTCTAAGATACAAATGGGTTCCCTGGAGACTGAACATTTCTTACCAAAAATTGCTAGTGAAAGTTGGATCATGGTCAAAGATAATAGAATGAGGCATGCCATGGAGTTTGAATATATTATTCATAAAAAAATGATCCACTGTGGATGCAATGAACGGGTATTGAAGAGCACGAAAATGAGCATATTTGGAAAGACGATATACTACCACCATGATGACTGACTTATTGCCTGATTTAGGTAGGCCAACAATGAAATCCATAGAAATATATCTCCAAATAGTAGTGGGAATTGGGAGCAGTTAGAGTGTGCCTGGAGCTTTGATTTTTTTTCCCTTATTGCATTGACATGTAGCACATTCAACCACAAAGGTGCAGATGTCCTATTTCATACCTTCCTATAAAAAATAATGTTTTATATGTTCATAGGTTTTGGTAAACCCTGAATTCCTAGCTACGAGTGAACCATGAAACTCAGAGAGAAATATGGACTTAATGTGCGAGTGTTTGCTTCAATCAAGGAAAACTTTATACTGAAGCTCCTTAGTGTGCCAAGAGTACCTTGGAGAAGCTTGAGGATCTTGTTGAAATTATTGGATTAGGCTAGAAAGTTTGGGGTCTTGCAACCATTCCCGATGAACATCCTGAAGCTAGTCTACTACAATGAATGAGAGGGAAAAGAGGGACCATTATTCTTCATATTTCCCTTAAAAAGAATCAACGACTACATTTTATTTTCCCTTCTTGTATATTATATCATAATCATACACAAACAACTTGGTCACCCATTTTGTTTACTACGAGGAAGAAATTACTTGCTTCAGAAAATACTTGAGGCTACGATGATTAGTTTTGGTTTGGAAGTGTTTCCACAATATATAAGGATGCCAACGATCTATTGCATGTAGAATATCCAACATTTCCTTTTCATAGATTGATTTGCTCAAATTTCACTTTGATAGTTGTTTTCTAGTTAAATCCAAAGGGCGGTCATCTTGCATGAGGATTGCCCCAATTCCTTTCCCTGATGCATCACATTATAGGAAAAAAGTGTTGGTGAAGTTTGATAGTTCCAGGATATGAGTTGTCCACATAACATCTCTCAAGGCTTGGAAGGATTGATCAGTTGTTGGAGTCCAACTGAAAGCATTCATTTTAAGGAGATTAGTGAGAGGATTTGCATTTTTTCCATAATTCTGAACAAAATTGCGTTAATATCCCATTACACCTAGGAAACCATGAAAGATTTTAAGAGTTTTAGGGTGAGGCTAGTCCTTCATAGATTCAATTTTCTTAGGATCCACCCATACACCACCCTTTCCTACAATATGATAGAGGTACTCAAATTCAAAGGTGCCAAAAGCACATTTAGGTTGTTTGAGAAAAAGTTTTTTCTTAGATAGTAGATGGAGAACTTGATCCACATGAGAGAGATGGGATTTCCAAGTCTTACTATAGATGAGAATATCATCAAATAAAACTAAGACAAAATGATAGAGGAAAGGATGGAAGACACGATTCATGAGAATTTGAAAAGTGGAGGGAGAATTACATAGGAAAAAGGGCATGACCAAGAACTCATAGTGACCCTCATGAGTTTGAAAGGAATTATTGGGGATGTATTCCTATTTCATACATATATGGTGGTATCCAGAACAAAGATAAAGTTTGGTGAAGTAGTGAACATCACTCAATTCATCCAAAAGGTCATCAATGACATGAATGGGAAATTTGTCTTTTATTGTGAGTTTGTTGAGGAAACAAAAATCATGACACATGCACCAAGTTCCTTATTTCTTGAGTAACTTGAATTTAAGAGAGGAATAGGGGTTGTTACTAGGACGAATAACACATGCTTCTAACAATTCTTGAACATTTTTCTCAATTTAATTTTTCTGGGAAAAGGGATGATGATAAGGGTGAACATTGGGAGGAAGACTTCTTGGTACTAGAGGAATGGAATGATCATGGATGACGAGGGAAGGGGTAAGTCCATAGGGAGTGTTAAAAATAACTTGATGTTGGGATAATATAGATTGGAGGTCAGGGTTCACAGAAGGTGTCTCAATGGTGTGAATGGAATGGAGTTTGGAAATAATGAAAGAAATACCTTTTTTGAGTATCTTTTTCATTCGGTGGGAACTGCTGATCTCATGTGATACCAATTTGATGCCTTAAAACTTATACTCCTATCTCTCATGTTTGAATTTCATGGTTAGGTCCTTAAAATCCATGAGAATGGGGCCAAGAGTGCAAACCATTCAACACTTAGAAAAATGTCACAACCACCCATGTCAATAGAAAACATATGAGATTTTAGGTGGTACTGACCAATTTATAGGCACACATTTTCACAACATCCACCACATTTCATGGAACTTCCATTGACAATAATGATTTGAAATTTTTTGATTGCATGGATATATAAATTGATTTCCTAGGAAATGCAATGATGAATAAAATTATGGGTGCTACCACTAACAATTAGGATTATGAATTTCCTATGCTTAATGTATCCAATTAGCTTGAGGGGTTGGGGATTAGAGAATTCAGTGAGGGCATGCATCGAAATAAACAATTCAACTTTTGGTGGATCAGAGGGAGGAGTAGGATCATCTACTTGGGGTATCTCTTCCACAGGGGAAACTTTGTCATCCTCATCAAAAACAACCTTAGAAATATCCATAAAGATTATGTTCCTTACACTTGTTCCCCAAAAAATATTTGTCATCACAATTATAAGAAAGACACTTGAGTTGGTGTTCAACCATTTCTTCCTGAGTTAATTTCTTGATCTTGAGAGGAGTGGCATGAGGGGAAGGATTGGTAGGTCTAGGGTGAGGGATAAAATAGGGTTTTTGGTTCTGAGAAAATACAACCTATTGTACTTCCTTGGTGCGTTTAGTAGCTTCCAACCAAGTCTACTGGAAATACATTAGGACCTGAGATCATATTTCATCCTTTAGGACTTTGATAAATAATTCACTAAAGAAGGCATCTAACAAGCCCACCATTGTAAAATCCAAATGCTCAAAGGTGGCGATAATTTTTTTCACTGTTCTTGACTATTTCAACTTGGTCAAATGACCCAAATGGTGCGTGTATGTGTAAAAGTGTTCATAAATCTTGGCCACAAACTGTGTCCAAGCAACATACCCTTCACGTGCATTTTTATTCCATTTCCACCATTTCCAGTGTTCATGATCTAGATATAGAACACCGTAACAAATTTTGGCCAATTCATTAGTGATGCCATGCAAGGAGAAATAATCTTCCATTTGTGTGACCCATCCCGTGGGATCCGAGCCATCAATTTTTTTCACCTAGAATCTGGGAAGACATATTTATCGATGAGGTTGATTGGAATGAAAGGCTTGGTAATGAGAAGAGTCAACATTTTCATGTTGATAAGGTTGTTAAGAGGAGTTAGGATCCTGGAATCAACTTATGAAGTTGTGCATCTTGGTTGAGAGGGAGTCTATGGATTGTTGCACACCTCACATATAAGTTTTGATGGTAGAATTATTAGAGTTGAGGGTAGCAATATTGGAAGTGAGTTATTGAATATAATTCTTATTCTAATCATTTTCAAATATCAAGTTGTTGATTTCTTGGTTGTGGGTGAGAGCTATCTTTGGAGAAGCAAAAAATGGGTAGGTGGGTCCATAAATAAAAAGTGTTAGAGATGAGAGGTATCACGATGGATGGGGCGAAGAGAGGAATTCAATGGTATAGGTGGAAAATAAGGGTGTTGGTAAGGGTGGGTGGTATTTAGGCCACAACAACCTCCATTTACTTTTTCTTTTACAAGAAAAAGGAAAGCCTCCTCCCTACTAAAATTTTGCATCCCTAATGTCTAATCCTCTACTACTTGAGCCTAATGTTTATTCTTTGTCTACCTTGAGAGAGTTGGAGGCTTGATTTTGATTATGTTTGATGAAGGTTGGTTACTCCTTTTTCTCTTATGATTTCAAATGTATTCATGATGCTTATTGACCTATGATGTTTCGTTGATATTTGTATGATTGAGTTGACATGTCATCTTTTGAACTTTTACTGATATTGAAGTGCTTGATGATCCTATGTGGATGATAGGTTGAGTGTTCAATTGCATGTATTGAATTATTTTGTGGTTGATTATTTTTTGACTGACTAATTCCAATTCTTCATCCTCTTGCTGGCATGCTATGCTTAATGCCTTCAACTTTTATAATTATGCATGTGGATCTTAATCTTGTATTTTGAATTAGCACATGTAGTCTTAGGACACTCATCTACAACCACCATGTTATCGATGAATTATAAATTGGCTTAAAGGAAAGGAATATAATATTTATAATGTATTGGTGAGTCTCCTTTTGATTGCATGGCTGATATCTTTCTTCATTTTTGTAGGAGTAGGTTTGCAGGGCCACTTCATTTTCATGACTGCTTCAACCTTGATAGGAATGTGGGGGGATCTGTTGATCCTCATCCCCAATATTGACCTTGATTCTTTCCCAGATTCTCCTAATTGGGAAGTGTATTACCTTGTATTGCAGTTGTCATGAGTTCTGAAGTCCCCAAGGGTGTCATACCCACCTTCTCCGCAATCATGTCCCGTAACTTCTTCAGATTGATTTATACTAGGTCCTTTTTCAGTCTTACCTCTTGCCAAAACCCAGGCCAAATTCCCATTCAAATTCTTGGTTGAAATTCCTTGTCGTGTCGTTGCCTGATGCATGCTTGCTTTCTGTCACATTTGTATTATGCATAGTGTTCCAACGTAAGGAATTTTTCCTTGAACTGGTTGTATTCCCGCTCCTCATGACATTAACAGGTTCTCCCTCTGAGATGCACATCTTGATTAGGTTGACCTGTGTCATATGCTGAGTTGGCGTTGATCTCCTTTTTCCACTTGTCACAACTTATGACATTAAATCATCACATGAAGTTTCAACTTCTTTCTTCATCACTTTCCTTTTGTCACAACTTAATTGCAGTATTCTTCATCGCTAGATGTCATAGCTCCTTTCCATGATGCCCGTTTTCTTAAATCATACCCTAACCAACTAAACCAGGAGGGGCATGGAACCTTGACTTGTGTAATTTGGTCTTAATTTTCTAATTTCTATTTTTTTTTTTTTTTTGTACATAATTTTTGTAAATATTTTTCTTTTATTTCATTTTCATTTTAATTTATTTTATTAATTTTTGTTTTTATTTATATTCATTTTCCCATGGTTTTACAAAACCACATGGTATTTCCCATGGTTTTTTCCCATGGTTTTCCACTAGAATTACTTTAAGTATTTACTTTTACTAAGGGAAAACTAATTCACATTAAATATTTATTTTACATGAGGTAAATTCATTTTTATGTGGATACACCATTTTTTTGTTAAATAAAAAAACCACTTGTTACCTAGTGTGTTATGACCAAGACCTATGGTTTAACATGTACATCCTTTTTCTCATATATAAACATACAACTAAAAAGAAAAACAAATTTAATTTTGGCTTGTATATATTCATTTTTTTTTTCATTTTTCCATTTTCCCCCTAAACCCTAACTTGTACATACCCATTCCTTTTTTTCCCTTTTGATTTATTTTGAATTTAACCTTTTTATTTTTTATTTATTTTTCTCACCCACCAAAATCTAACGTAATATCCCAGGTCCATCCTCATTGACGCTCACATGTGCTTTATAGTATTTCCCATGAGAAATAAACTATTAAGAAACACGTCCTTATTTTTAGGAAGCCCTTCCTATTTTCATGGAATCCCTCCTACCTTTCCTCTCGAATAATTTTAGGAGTTATATGAATTTTTAATTAATGAATCAAGATATGATGAAGCTTACCTCAAACCTATCTCATTTTGTTTTCACTCATGCATTTATCGAGACTTACTCACATTCATAAATCAAGCCCTCACCATCCCAAAGGCTTATGTCGTATTAAACTTTGGAAATTCCATGATTAACATGCATTAGGATGATTTCACCACCCATATGATTATTCCTTTAACATTGAATCATTTCTTTGATTACTTTCATCCAACAAGATTTTTCCCTATAGGATTTTTTAGCATAATGAACTTTGCTGATTTTTATTTCTTTTCAGTTATTTTTTCTACAACACCTTTACTTTTAATTTCTTGGCATTGGTTGCACATATCTTATGCTCTGTTCATTTAATTCTTCAATGAGTAATTTATCTTTCACCTTGCATCTTTCTTCACCCAATTTTCCTCTAATACACAACAACAAAGGATATTATTTCACATTGTCCATAAACATGTTTTGACATTCTGGACAACATGGTTATTTAAATATTTTGCTGATATATTTTTCAAAAAATTAGTTGGGAACCAATCTTTTATTCCCCAACTCACTGGTTTACTAAAGACTCAATCCTAGCACTACCAATCATGATAATTTCAGACTTGGTATTTTCTTGTAGTATCTTCCTTCCTTTGCTAATCTTGAGTCACTTAGTCCAATCACATTCTTGGATGATATAATTTTTATCATGGCTTAATAATTTCTCACTTACTTCATCATGTTGAAATCATCCAAATCCTAGGAGTTGTAAATACCTTAATGGGAAATCTCCATGCAACTTCTAAGGATTTTAATTTTGATTTCTAAACATCTATTTTGACCTCGACCATGGTAATAATTTTCAAGATGTGAATTCTTTGGGTGCTATAACTCGTCAATCTATTGGGACCCACATTCTTAATAATTCCTCAAACCCAAAATCAGTTTATTCATAATCAGAAAAGATAAGCATTGTTTGGGTTAGTTTGGAATATCTTCTATTTGATCCCTCATACTCATGAACTTGCTGATTTTGTTTTCTGGATTATATGTCTCATTATTTTTAATGGAAAACCTATCTAGTAGAGAGATAATCTACACACTCTTCTTTTCCATTTTGTTTTCTCTACATTCTATGCGACAAATAATCTCAATGAAGTAAAATCCATAATTTGTCTACTTGAAACACTCTTAGGAACTTGAGGATATCAGGTTCATGGACTTTCCCATAATGCTAATCATATAACCTATAAGAAATCTAATCTTAATCACTTCATTCAACTTTGTTTCCTAATTATATCTTTCATTTGAATTGGAGAAGTCAGTCCATCTAAGTTGTTCACTAAGACCATTTGCACCTTTTTCATGATGATTTTGTTGAAATAATGTAACTACAAAGAGTATTCTTATTATTATTGATATATTATTCATAGGATCAATCCCCATTGTGGATTGATCATGTCGGTTATTGTAATAGGACCAAATCCCCTTTTGAGGATTGGTCAAAAGACAATTGTAATAGGCAGAATAAGAAGTTGGCCCTATCAGATATTAAAGAGACCCATAAATATAATAAAGGTGGGTTTACCCACCTAGTTTGAGAAGTCGGCCCTGCCAGTGAAGAGACACTTCACACGTGCCAGACTTGTATAGCTAAAGGAGGCTAGTGCCTCACTTAGACACAACTCACTTGTTCAGTTTGAGAGACAAGTTCTGATCTGTTACCGAAGAATAAGGAGAGAGAGAGTGGTGCATATCTAGGAGAGGAATTTATGTATTAGCATAAGAGATCTCTTGGCATTGTATTGGCTATCTATATTAAGGAAATTTTGCTGGGTTTTCTTCCCCTAGAGGGTTTCCTAGGATAAAGGTTGTGTCTCTTATGATTGTGTATTTCTCAGTGATCTTCGATTATGCTATTGTTATCTAATGAAATGCAAACATCTATAATAATGGATTAAACATTAACATGGTTTCAGAGCCAAGATGAAGGAATCATCTTTCACAAGTGAAAAACGTCACTATTACCGTACATGAAAATTTGGTCTTTTTGATGATGAATCTTTTCATCCCCAAAACCATCTAGAAAAGTGTGCCCTCCCCTAAGGATCATTTTGGCACTCTCAACACACCTTTTCAGTGGATGGATCTCCCGAAAAGTGAAACCCTAGTTTCACAAAGTACCAGAAGTACCAGAAGTACCAGAGTACCAGAGGTACCAGAAAACTAGAAGCACTAGTCCAGAAATCCGCAGATCAAGTTTGGAGGAGAAAAAGTTGGATTTTCTCAGATCCAAACACACCAGGCTACTCGCCTCAGCCAAGTGCACCTCTTGGTAAGTTCAGTTTTTGATTTTGAGTACTTTCATTTTTCGGTCATTTTCCTAGCTCCAGGTAAAGATGTCTGCGAGCATTAATCTTGTTGACAAGTTAGAAGGAGTGGAAAACTTTTGTGCCTGGAAGTATAGGATTGGCCTCATTCTTGAAGAGAATGACCTAGCAAGATTCGTCAAAGAAGAATTACTGGAATGCGACGATGCTGCAGAAAAGGCAAAGCATCAAAAGGACACAATAAGGGCCAAAAGAATCATTGCAGATTCAATTAAAGACCACCTGATTCCTTATGTGTCATCTAAGAAGACTCTGAAAGATATTTTTGATGCCTTGAATAGACTAAATGAAGGAAAGAACATAAACCAGAAGATGAATCTTAGAACTCAATTGAAGAATACAAGGATGCAGAAAGGAGAAATGATTCAGGAATACTTCTCCAGAATCTCAGAATTCAAAGAATAGCTAGAAGCTATTGGAGATACCATAGATGAAGACAAACTCATAATTATGGCCCTAAATGGTCTCACAATACCTTGGGATTCTTTCATCCAGACGATATGTGCCAGAAAGGAGAAACTAAAGTTTGACAGTCTATGGGAAGAATGCATCCAAGAAGAAACAAGAGTAGCGAATCGGGAAGCGTTACTAGCTAAGGATGATGATCAAGACCTAGCTACTCACACAAAAGGAGGAAGGAAGAAACCCTTCTTCCAAAAGGAGTCTCATAAATATCCTCAACAATCAAATAAATTCAATCATAAAGAATCTCATCCAAGGAAATTTCAGAAGAGAGGACAACGAAAGGAAAAAGACTACTCATCTGTACAATGCTATCATTGTGACAAGATGGGACACATTGCGAAGTTTTGTCTAGGCGGACGAGAAGAATACAAGAGAAAACAAAAGAGGCTCCATGCCCATGTAGTCGAAGATGAAGAGCCACCTGCAAAGATGATAAGAGAGGAGATCAAAGACCATGTGTTGATCTAGACCCTCTCAGGATCTGTAACACATGGAGAGGACACTTGTCTCATTGATAGTGGTGCATCCAAGCACATGACAAGACAAATAAAAATTCTCTCTTGTATCTCAGAAAATAAGTTTTCTCAGAAAATGACACTTGGTGATGATTACCAATATCCCATCAAGGGAGTGGGAGAATCAAGCCATAAACTGAATTCAGGGAATTCACTAAAAATGAAGGACATACTATATGTACCAGGCTTGAAGAAGAACCTACTCTCCATTTTAGCTTTAGAGAAGAAATGATTCAGAGTTGCCTTTATAGATGGATAAGTTCTTATGTGGGATAAAGGAGAAACCTTAAATGAAGCAATCATCATTGGAAATGAAGAAAATGGCTTATATAAACTAAAGGGTCACTCAGAGGCTTCCATGACCCATGCCGTTGAAGACTCATGTGAGATTTGGCACAGAAGGTTAGACCACATCAACTACAAGGTACTACCATACATATGCAAAGCAGTCACAGGTTTACCAGAACTCAAAGGTGACCATAAAGGTGTATGCAATGGATGCACACAAGGGAAGAAT
>SNQJ01S0057915.1:5803-43463 GCA_010110895.2 Picea sitchensis | reverse complement strand
TAAACAATTTATGACTATTCAAATAATTTTTAATCTCTTTCAAGTGACCATCAATATTATACAAGATATGAACAACATAAATAATGAGCATCAGTCACACATAAGATATACATAGAGACATGTTTTCACGAGGAAACCCATAAAGGGAGAAAACCTCTTCTTCTTCGAATGATAGGCGATCTTTTAAGTTCTGTACTACCTCTGTTTTACAAGCTCCAACTTGTTGAAAGCACCATCTCTCTGGTTTCTCTATCACCCACTAGAAGGAAGCATCAACTCCATAAATGTTCCAGCACCAACTGGACTTATACAAGCACAGACTCTCTGGTTTCTCTAGCACCCACTAGAAGGAAGCATCAACTCCCTAAATGTTCCAGCATCAACTGGACTTATACAAGCACCGACTTGCATACATAAAACTCTGTGTTTTCCCAAGCACCACCCTGCCACCCTGTTTTCTAGACACAACTAGATGGAAGATACAACTTCCAATATTCAAGCACTAACTTGAATATCAGAGGACCATAGTCCTCCCTAGCACCACCCTACCTCCCTGATTATAAATAAATGATTGAATAACCAACAATACAGGTGTTTTAATTCTTACCACTTCTTCTCTATTCTGCAATTCTTCTCTACTTTTATCTATTCTACAATTCTTCTCTGCTTCTATATGTTCTGTAGTTCTGCTCTACTTCAAACTGTTCTGCAATTCTTCTTTGCTTCAAACTATTCTTCAATTCGTCTTTGCTTCAAATTGTTATGCAATTCTTCTTTTCTTCAAACTATTCTGCAATTCTTCTCTTTCTTCTGTTTGTTCAGCATCTCTGAGTTTTATCTCACATTATGTATACTGTAATTTTACCTTTCTTACAGTTCAACTCATTTTTCTAGTTTGAACAACCAACCTTCCACAGTCATTGCGTTTCAATTTTCTCCTATACCACCTATTCAGTTACACCATGAATCTCTAAGAAAATGCATCAGCAACTGAATCGCCAAACGTCTAAGAAATATGATTCAGTTCTGCTAACTGAATCATAACTGATCAATTAAATGTGAAGTGAAACAGTATCCCTTCGATCATATTCCCAATTAATCAACACCATTGGATTAATTCCACAGGGTCTTGTGTTTATATGCCCATTGGTTGTGATTGAACGCTAAGCAGAATTGATTTTGCGATTTCACATTTCGGCATTCTTGTGATGAAGGGTCTCAACACTCCATGTCGCAAATGTCGAAATAGAGCTTGGTTGCACTAGCTCCTCCCTCCAACTCTCGACGATGTGACCATTCGCTATGACCACTCACCAATCAAACGAGCGCTTCGTGATTTTGCACTTTTGTCGTGAGTCTCATTGAGTCCTTCAACTTCCGGTATTTGAAACGCCAAAATGGAGCCAAATCAATGGTCCATGCTCTCCCTTTGATCGATGACTCAGATTAAATTGTGGTTTCACATTTCGCGATTTCAAAGGATAGAGCACCTCCCTCCTTTGACTTTCCAGTCATCAAAATGTTGACCTCTTGCTACATGTACTCTGCATCCAACAGTCCACAACATACCTCGATCCAATGGTCCATATCATTCCTTGATCCGACGGCCCAAATCATTTCGGTATTTCTCATATCACATTGATCTCACACCACGCTTCGTTAACTCCTCTAATGTGCAAGTCAGTGAAATTCTAATCCCTCGCCACGTGTCCTCCTTGACGATGGATGGTCCTCTTGCTTTCGGTACTTTGTAAGCCCACTTCATATTGTACTTAAAGATCGTGCTCCTTCTTCTGGATCCAACGATGGTCAGTCCTTGCGCTCAGATCCAACGTATGAGATTTGTTCTCCTCTTTTGCACGTTCCTCCTATCTGTATTCAGATCTAATGGTCATCGGGAATTCTGAGTGGGTGATCCAATGATCATTGTTGATCTTCAATGTTAATCTTTCCATGCCATCATCGTTGCGTTATTGATCGTCCTGATATCGCCATCAATTCGTTGCGTTGTTGATCGTGTTGATCTCATCATCAATGAGAAACACACTGCCTACATCTTTTGTCTATAAATATGCCAACATTTTGCGTAGAGGTGACATAACGACCTCACTAGTTTCATAGTTGAAACCCTGATTTTTTAAACTCAGTGCATGGAATTTAAAGGCCTTGTTTTAGTCTAAGCTTGTTGGAGTTATGCATACCTGGTCAAATCAATAGCTCTGCATTCTTGATACAAGAAAATTTTAAAAGAAAGAAAATAATTGAATTAGTATTGGTATATTATGGTGATATGACCGACAGGGTGTTAAAGAGGATTTTTAACACCCAATTTCAAGTCCTATTGAGTTTGATGAAATTTCTTTGATTATGGACAACATGTCGATATAGATACAATCATTATTTTGGGTTTTGAATTAATGAATGGAAGAGAGGGTATGACCTGTGCATTACTAATATCAAGGATGAATGACCTAGGTGTGCTCTCGAAAGTAATTATATTTTACATACAAAAATTATTGTGAGTTTCTATGATGATTATAAAAATCACGATGGATGTCCTAGCTTAAATATTGAACTATCTATAATGATGGACTTATTTGGTTTGGTTTAAAAGGCATTTTATTTATGATTTTGTGGGCACGATATTTGAACTAAAATACAACCATATTATTTTGGAAATATTTTATGTTCTGCATACAGGTCCAAATCCCTCCATAACGCTACTTTACATCCATCACTCCTTAAATCCCAGAATCATATATCATTTAATATTTTTCATTATTTTCCCCCTATTTTATGAGTCATGAAACTATTTGCGTATGTAGGTTTCCATAGTTAGTCATGATGTAGACCAAACTTTTTGGAAAGAAATGTGTTCTTTCCAAAATTAATTTTCAAAAATCAAAAAATAATACACAGTTCTTTCCAGAAAATGTGTTCTACATCATGAAACTATTTTCTGTTTGAAGAGAAGTGTTACCATCCTGGAATGAATAATTTGACAACAAATATAGATGATTTTTCAAAATTGAATAAGTTATTATCAAAATGATTATTTAATCATGATGTGAAGGAGTTCAGTTAGAATGAAGGACATACATTTGGTAAATGGATGAATGTTGTTGTTTCAGGGCCAATCCCCCCCATATATTTTACTTTACATATGTTATCCCTTAATTCCCAAATCATATTTCATTAATTATTTCATGTTTTTATCCCCCTTGATTCATAAGCAAGTTCAAAGGTTTCATTTGAAATAAACAGTGGATGTGTTGAAAATTACTAAAGATATGTTTGGCATGGCATGTATGAGATGATTATTGGAAGACATTTAAGCTTGGAATATGATTGATGATGGATGTGTTATTTTTTTAAACATGTGTTGTTATTCTCCTTGCCATTATTTCACTTTTCATACATTACAGACCCCCTCATATTCCCAAATTACATTGGAATTCCCATGTTCTTATTTAATAACCAGTTGAGCAAGATATTAAAGTGTTCCAAAGAAGAAGTTAAAGTTTGTATTTTCTGTCTATCCCTAGTTGTATGCATTCTTTCTTGCTGACAAGTCATAGCTATTTCCAATCTATGTTATGAAAATGGTATTTGATGTTTACTTTCTATTATATGCATACTCTGATCTATCCTTTCACTTTTTATAGATGATCTTTTTTTTAGTAGAGGCAGTCATGGAAGAGGAAATAGAGGCAGGGGAATAAGGCCAAATGAATTTTGGCAAGGGGGTAACAAAAGACTTTGTTTTTCAATACATTTTGGTGTTGATTTTAAAAATGTATTCAACTCTTACAAACACGTTTCCTAAACCTAGATAGACAAAGAGCCTTTCAAAATCATCCTGCACATAAAAGACCACCTTTACAACCCTATCCTAGCATTTATGGTATACTTATGTAGCCACATGTATCCCTACCTCCTGAGATACTAGCTAATGATGGTTGGAATGATGTTGTTAATCCTCCTCAAAATCAAGTTCATGAATGGCCTACAATTTCACTTCCATTACCTCCCCCTCCACCTAAAAAGTAAACCCTGCACATCGCATCAGAATCTTCCCATGCTCACTCAACCCAACCACAAAAAAGCTAAAGTCCATATCCAAAGAACCAGAGCCTAGCAAAATCAAACGACCTATCCATTATATTGACTATGACCAATCAATAACATCTTCACACTCAGTTACTTCTCACTCCCGACACCCAAAACTTGAGGACAAACATATCACTTTTGGAGATATTCACCTAAAATAATCAATAGGAAAAGGTAAAACATCTATTCATGTAGATTCAAAGGTCCTCAAAAGAACCAAATCTCAACGAAGTGGACAAAGGAAAAATGCCTCACATAAGAAATATGATTTTTTATTTCATGGTGTTATTTTATAATGATTTCACTGTTGATATGGATTGTTAGGCTCCAACCTAATGATGTAAATTAGAATTCAATTGATTGTCAATCCGGTGTTTGTAAGACTTAGAGGCACATCCAAAATATATGGATTTAGAGATAACTTTTGTTCTTTCGATGGAAATAAATCGAAGCTAATCTAAGTGTTGAGTATGAGAGAAAATTCTAAGATTCTTTACATAAGGTGTATTCATAGATCTCTTACCATTAATCAACAATTAGAGTAGAAAAACATTCAACTAGTTTTAAGTATTCAAAACAGTAATCATTCAAACTAAACTAGAAGCTTATAAATGTCTGAAAAGGATAAACTATTTTACAAGAGATACATTATTTTCTTTCCCACATTCATCAGCCAGATAACTTGATCAAATAAAATGCAACAGTGTTATCTACAACATAATGTAAACTGAACTAAAGCTCATACCAAAATTTGCTTAAAAAGAATGAAAAAGGAGAAGTGTACTAGCTTGGCAAAGGGGGCCCTCCAGTGCTTCACTTGAACACCTAAGTCGTCTCAACTAAAAATGAACTTCCAGCAACATTCACATAATCATCTCATAGACATCATCAAGAACAAAACACAAAACTGATCTCAAGACTGCAAATTCAAAGTTTTCTTCATTAACATAAGGGTGTCATACTAGTCCATGTCTTGGAGTATTTATACAAGAGTTTTGAAACTAATAATGCTAAGAAACCTCCTAAAGATAATGATCAGATCCATAATATATGCTAGGAAGGTCGAATACCCCCTTCAAATCCATAAAATATGAACAAATCCCAAGAAAATCTAAAATTGTCCATGATTTTATGCTAAAACAGGGTATTTTATGTTGAAGTGGCCCTGTTTGACCAGCGTTGATCGGACACTTGGAAAGGTCAGATCTCGAATATAATAGGTATTCATCCATCCTTGTACATCAAGTATAATGACCCATGTCTTAGATTTTGCCCAGCTGTCCTGCAAGTACACGAACCTAGAAGCAATTACGAGATTTAGTCAGATCCTGTAATTTCTGATAAATTTTTAATTTTAATCCCAAAAATTCGAAAATTCAATTCTTAAGCTAAGGAATGATAAATGTACCTTGAATAAGCTATTTTATGGAAAATATGGAATAATATGAAGGAAAAATGGATGGTTTTGGAGGCAAAAGTATAGTTTTTGGAGTGGAAGGAAGCATAAAAATGTACTCGACATGGACCTTATTTTATTTTTGACAACAATATGTTTGGGACAGATTTATGATTCACTATTTTTGTATACTTTACAACAATATATTTTGGACATCAGATTGACATATTTATTTTATTAATTATACTTGCATATATGAGATATTTGGGAGTCACAAGTATGTGTTTGATATATTTCATATGTTAATTGGTTGGGATATATGTTTGATGGTATGATAATTTTTTAAGGAACAAGGGAATAATTTGAAAATTACACAAAATAATTGTTAGGGGTCCCCACCTATTAGTTAATATTTATTATACCCTTATCATTTATTATTAATATTTAATTCTGAGTTGTCCCTACTTAACTAAAATTAGTTAAATAACTTAACTAAAAGTAGTTGAACTACTCAAAATAATTTTGGAAGGATAAAAGAAGAATTGAAGGGACAAGCAAAGGAGAGAGGAGATAGAGACGAAAACTATGATAAGGTTTTCTCTTTCTCTAGAATGAGATTGCATTATTGCTTCATTCATTTCTGAAATACTTAAAGGATAAATACTTCTTGTTGATTGCAGGGTCTTACTGAAGGTGTTAACAAGGAGGAGGAAGAAGCATTGGTTATTGACATTCTTATAAGGTTAATCATTTTTTTATGATAGTTTGTAAATTCTTATTAGATTTTTGAATTGATTTTCAGTGGTAATTATGAATTTTGTGTAGAGTCAAGGCAATGGAAAATTTTGTCTTGTTGATCCATTTATTTTTCAGTCTTGGTTTTACTTGGGAGGCACTAGGCGGCTTTGTGATGATGTAACCTTTGACTTCTAAGTATTTTTTTGGTCCTTAACCATTCTGGGTATGAAAGAATGTATTTGGTAGTGTTCTAGAACTGAATGAATAAAATCACTTGATGGTTTTGAGGTCTCATTTTGGATTATGTGTGTGATCTTATTTCAGATTTTTCTGTTTTCATGACTGTTCATCAAATAGTTTATATTTCTTATATAATTTTTTTTTTTTTTTTATCATAAATCAACATAAAAGAAAACATTGATCTCAAGATCATATTTCTTGAAGGTTAATTCATAATTTTGAAAAAGGGTTGTAAACATAGGGTACCAATCTCGACTATCTTGCCTTAGTCTAAAAAGATTGGAAAATGTTGGTATTGGGATAACTATTCCTTTTCATCAACATTTATTTGACGACCATATTGGGGAACTCATCCATAGTTTCTGGGTAGTTGTATTTATTTTTTGTACTAAGTTATATTTATTTTTCTTCTCTATTTTATGATTTCATGACTTTTCCTGTTTTGAGACAACCTAATATTTGTGATGGTTTAGATGATCAGAATAACATTTATTTAACTTTATTTAATACCATTTTGGAAATATCTCATAGTCGTGTTGAACTTTACCAATATTGGGAGGTTATTGCCAAAGATATTAGAATCTATGAACAGTGGGAATCCCAACAAAGGATGGCCTGAAATCACCCCCTCATTAAGAGATTGACGTATGTCCTCTGGATCTCTTTCTTCTCGAAGGACGAGATGTTTATCCCTTGATATTAACCATGTATCTAGAATTGGAAGAAGAAAGGTTGTTTTAGAAGGTCTGCATATTAAACATCAAAGATATTTATCTGAATCATCTAGTTCATCTACATCTTTATTTTCCACCTCTTTCAAGATGACATATTCAAGGTCTTCTTCTAGTACTAGCTCATCTTATAAGTCTTCACAAATATCTTCCTCATCCATAATTGGAATTATTTTCAATCACCATGTCCTAGTTCAATCTACAACCAACCCTGCCAAAGTGATAAACAAATTGGTTTGTTTCAGTTTGAAGAAGATGCAACTAATAGACCATGGCATGTATCTTCTCCCTTGAATCTTGTACCATCTGCAAATCCCCTTCCAAAATTCAAATATCAATTGAATTTTTTTTTTAGGAAATGGCACAATTTCCACTAAAGAACCTTTAATTTCAATTTCTAATGATAACGATACTTGTATGTGCTTATTTGTCAATTCTTTAGAAAGAAAAGTTGTGGTTGATTTTTTCAAATTTTCTCCTAATGACATTTCAACTTGGAATGGATTAACTTACCGGTTCAAATCAACTTACGGGCAGCCTAAAAACCAAACAAATTTATTGAAGGAATATAATAACAATGTTTATAAGAATGGTGAAACAAACAAATCTTTTAATCTCTGCTTCACCAATTTATACAATCAGATTCTCGAATTGATCTATCCTCGTAGCCAAGTTGATTTTATCCAATACTACAACGAGTTTCCCTCTTCTTATCATCATAGATTAGATGAGAAGAATCTAACCAACCTTGGGTCTGCAATTCAGACTTGTTTAGAGTATGAAGAACGATTGGAAAGAATAGGTCTTCCTAAGAAAGAGTCTACAAAGCAGGCTGATATGTTTACAGTCTTGTAGCTTGTTCAAGATATGATAAATCAAATTATTTCTTATGAAAGAAAGGGTATCACCTCAAATTATTCTCATGTCGAGTCTTCTTCTTCTCAATCCATTTTGAGAAATCAAGGCACTAATTATTCATATTTAAATCAGCGAAAGGTTATTCTCTCTAGGGCTTGGTGCAATTTTTGTGATGACAATCATGAGGAAAGTACTTGCAAGGTTAAGAAAAGAACATAAGAGTGAATCTTTGGCAAAAATACTGAAACAACTATTGTTGCCTTAGATTGGGATCCTAAAGAAGAAGTGATGTTAGTGAACATAAGGAACAAATATTACACAAATAAAGCGAAGGGTAATATTCCAAAAAATAATTTTGCTTCTAGTTCCTCTTCCCAAAACACAAATCATCAAGTTATCACAAAAACTCAAATTCAATAGAGATCAGTCTCTTTTCCTTCATCCAAGTATAAAATTATAAATCAACTAGCTAGTATAAAAGCAGATGTATCACTCTTGGACATGGTCATCACCCCGGAACAACATCAACATCTGAAGAATTACATGGAAGGAAAAACTTCTCCTGTAGCTAGTATATCTAAATAGCTTGGTGAAGATGAACCACATGTAAATAGAATAGGTGTAAATAATTCTAGGAACCCTATAAAAAATCCTCCTTTTTATATTTCTGTAAAAATTATGGATATGATAGATCATTGTTGTTTAATAGATGGTGGATCTGGCCCCAGTTTCATGTCCAAGATTATTATGGAAGAACTAAGACTCTCTTGTACAAATGAAAACTTAAGGAGTATGTTTTCCTATAATAATCAATAACAATCAACAATCAATGAGATAAAAGATGTGACTCTAGTCCTTTGTTCTTATCCTGAAATTAGGACCACCCTTAATATTTAATTAATTGAAATGCATGTTAGTAACTACTCAATCATTTTGGTTAGAGATTGGAAATCTTTAACCGATGGCTATTTATCATTAGACAGTTCACATATATCCATCCCTAAAAATGGAAAGAATATCATTGTCTTAAGGAAAGGTAGAATTTCACAATACATAGAAAAAGTTCCCTAGCCCAATGTAAATTACATTGAGGAAGATATGGGTGTTTATTCTATTTTTGTTGATGAAGATGATACACTTTTTGAACAACCAGAATATTATGATGATGGTATGTGGCATATGCACTTTGATGGTGCATGCTCAAGTGGAGGTAATGAAGCAAGAATCATATTATACTCTCATGTAGGAAAAATTCATAATTTTTCCTATATACTAGAATTTTCTTGTACAAGCAATATTACTGAATTTGAAGCCTTGTTGCTAGGAATTGAAAATGCATACAATCTAGGATATGGTAATCCCATTATTTTTGGAGATTCCTAACTTGTTGTAAATATGGTTAGAAAGATCTATAATCATGTTAACAAGTTGATGAAATGATACACCCAAGTCGTTTGGACTTTGATTCGAAATCTATTGTCCTTTAACATCACTCAAATCGAAAGGGAACTGAATTCAATGGTTGATAGGTTAGTTGTTTTTGTAGCTTCACCTACAAGGAAATTGTTGCCTCAAAGACATGATTGCGCCTTTCTATCCTTGTTTTGGCCTCATATTCCTAATATTGAGGAATCATGGCAAGTCTTCCCGGATGATGAAAGCATTTGTGCTTTTATTCGAAATGAGTTGTATAACCTGAACGAAATATTTTATCTCAAAGATAATAATATTCCTAAGGGCTTAACTCCTCTCGAAAGCTCATTCTCGACTAGTGATGTTAACAACAATAAATATATAAAAGAAGAGGAGTCGAAGCAGAAAATAGGAGATATCATTCCCATGAACATTGGAACTCAAGAAACTCCAAATATTATAAAAATAGGAGCCCAATGTTCTGAAGAAGAAAAGAAGAAATTCATGGATTTATTCCATGAATTTATATATATTTTCCCTGGGCTTATGAGAATATTTTTGGTTTTGATCCCAATGTTATCCAACATGCTATTATGATTAAGGAAGGATATAAACATGTTAAGCAGAAACATAAACCCATTAATCTTGTGCTTGAAGCTACAATTCAAAAAGAAGTGGAAAAGTTAATAAATGCTCACATAATATTTCGAGTTAAATATTATGAGTGGGTGTCCAATCTGGTCCTTGTACAGAAAAAGAAAAGTGAGATTAGATTATGCACTAATTTTCATGTGCTAAATAGAGCTAGTGTAAAGGATAAATTTCCTCTTCCTAATATGGAAATGATTTTGCAGCAAGTTACAAGATAAAAAATGATGTCCTTACTTGATGGCTTTTCTGGTTATAATCAAATTAAAGTTAAAATAACAGACAACTATAAAACCAATTCACAACTTGGTGGGGCACCTTTGCCTATGAACAAATGAATTTTGGATTATCTAACGCGGGGGCCACTTTTCATAGAGATATGTAAATATATTTCAATGATATTATCGACAAGATAATTCAGATCTAACTTGACGACTTAACTATGTATTATAAAACCTGATTAAATCATTTTGATAATATTAAAAAGGTATTTTTGCGATGTATAAAATTTGGCATATATTTAAATCCTTGAAAATCTATTTTCGGTGTCACTCAAGGTAAGATTCTCTGTCACATCGTTTCATATTCGGGGATCAACATAGATCCTAAGAGGGTTACCAAAATCTTGAATCTTCCAACCTCTACATCTAAAAAGGAAATACAATATTTTATGGGAAGAATTAATTTCGTTAGAAGATTTGTTCCTAATTTTGTTGTAATGGTTAAGCCTATTCATAATATGTTGAAATAGGACCAATATTTTTCTTGGATAGAGGATGTTGAAAAGTCCTGTGTAGGAATTAAAAGAGCAATCAGTTCTGCACCAGTCTTGGAAAAAACATATTTTGACAAAGACTTCATTATCTATACCAATACAACAGAAGAAGAAATTTATGCTATTCTTCTGCAAAATGATGATCAAAATAATAAACAACATGTAGCTTACATGAGCTAGAGTCTATCTGATGATGAAATCATATATTCTTTTATTCAAATCATACTTTTTCTCTTATTAAGGCTATAGAGAAATTTTACCATTTTATTCTTGGAATTCACATGTAGGTAAAAGTCCCTTTACATGTTGTCAAGTTCTTACTTTCACAAACTCATATTTTAGGTAAACTTGCACATTGGCTTGTGAAAATTAAAGAAAATGATTTAACAATTACAACATCAAGAATGACTAAGGAACGTGACTTAGCACTTCACTTGGATCAACATCCTGAACCAAGGGATTCTTTTGAAAGTGATGAAAATTCATTATCAACATTGTTTTATATTGAAAATATGAATCTTGATCTTGTTGAACATCCCTCGTATAAGGATCTTGTCTATTATTTACAATTTCAAAAGTGTCACGATTACCTAGAATACCATCAACACAAGAGGATACGTCTTGAAGCCTCCAAGTATCTGATTTTTTTGGGTAATTCTTTATTTTGAATATCTACTTATGGGTTATTGTTATGACGTATAGATGATGTTACAACCCATAGAATCTTAAAAGAAACACACATATCAACATATTCAAACATTCATATAGGTGGTCATTTTGCAGTGAAAGCCACTACTTTCAAAATCTTGCGAACATGGTATTACTAGCCTTTCATTTTTAGAGATTCTTTCAAATTTACAAGGGCTTGTGATAAGTGTCAAACATTTGTTGGTAAAGAACAATTTTTTTCCATGCCTTGCAGCCAGTTCTTCATGGTTTTCCATTTTCTAAATGGGGTTTAAATTCTATTGATCCTGTCAATCCTCCATCTTTTGCAAGACATATTTTCATACTAACAACGATTGATTACTTTACTAAATGGACTGAAGATGTACCTCTTAAACATGCACAACATGAGCAGGTCATCTCTTTCTTGGAATCTAATATATTTTCTCTTTTTGGTCTTCCTGTTGAAATCATTTCAGATAATGGGCCAAATTTCATTTCTTCCAAGTTCACTCAGTTTCTTAGTAAATTTGGTGTGAAACATTTTACTTGTTCTACCTATTATCCACAAGGAAATGAGCAAGTTGAGTCCACTAATAAGAATTTGAACAAAATTTTGAATAAGATCATAGATGATAAGCCTCATCAATGGCACACACTTCTCACGTATGCACTTTGGGCAGATTGAACCAACAATAAATCTAGCACTGACCATACTCCATTTCAACTTTTATATGGTCAAGAAACTATTATTGTTGTAGAACTTGAACTCACCTCACTTTGATTATCATTGCAGGTTGAAGGATTAAACACATCAGATATTTTTCAAAGGATAAATGCTTTGCTTTCCTTCAAATAACAAATAAATCATCCCTTATAAAATTTGAGGAAAACGCAACAAACAGTTAAAAAATATTTTGACAAAAAGGCTAAATTTGTTTTGTTTGAGGTTGATGAGAAAGTGATCCTTTGGCATTCTGCTCATGCTAAAAAGGGAAGAACTCAAAATTTTAGAAGCTTTGGTTGGGTCCATACAAAATCACCTCTGTCATAGGTAATAATTTGTATTTGCTAAAAGATATGGAAGAACGATTGTTTTCTTACACAACAAATGGTTTGCATTCGAAGCATTATGTTGAGCCAGATTGATTTGATTGATAATTTTTTTAATGATTCTTCTACATAGTTCTTGTTTTTGTTTATTTCTTTTCTTGTCTGAACAATTGACTTGTTTTTAATTTTTATCAATTTCAGATTTTGTTTTCTTTTGAAATTTGTTTTGGACAATTTAGTTTATTTAAAGTCATTTTCCTTGCGATGTCAACCACAAATTTTGTTGATTTTCTTTGAAGTCCATAAGAAAATAAATAACAGATGATCTTCTTGGGGTCCATAACACTACTTATGTGGTAGTTTCCATACCTACATATTCTTGCTGATACTTGATGTACAAAGTTGTTCTCATCTTCTTATTTCCCATTCTTCCCTCCATACATTTTCTTTTGCAAGAGTGTATCAGAGGAAGTTGACATTTTTGCAAAATGTGATATTATCAAACAAAAGATTCTTCAGTTCTAGCCAATTTAAAATTTCCTACCCTGTGGAGTCTCCATATGTTGACTCACAAAATCGCCAATTAACCACCATCCTACAAATAGTTGCAAGGCACGATTTAATTTTTTTATTTATCTATCTATGATATGTAAATATTTAACTATAGGTGGGACCCCCTAGGGAGAAATAAAGGATGTTTATTTTCAAATATTCTTGGGATAGAAACATTGTTAATCTATTGAAAGTACATAATGTTTTCTCCTTCTTCCTTTCAATTTGATTATGAGCTCCATTTATGTTTTGACTAAGAAAGAAAGAAAAATGATTGTGCTAGTAGAACTTCAAAATTCCATATGTTGCATATGCTTTACTCATCAGATGATTTTACGGTTATGGTGTTGAAACTCAGAAAAGGCTTCATTGTGGGATCATAATTAATAAAAGTGTTCCTTTATTCTTGATGCATACAATACCTCGCAAAGGAATTAGCACAAATGGTTAAAGTTCTAATGCATGGTATATTTAAAAGGGTGGTCAATTTCATTTTTACATGTATAGTATGAAAATATGGTTTATTGTGCTGAAAACCTTGCATATATTTCCAAATTCCATTGCATACAAAAATTAATGGTTCTATGTAAACAAAGGTGGTGGGTTATAGTTAAAGGGTTGGAGGTTTTATTGAACTTTACATATGGTATATTATATGAACTCAAACTTCACACTGCTATCCACCATAAACTATATTTTGATGTTATGGATCGAACATACATATGATTCTTATCACTCATTTGTATTGAATGTGGTATTTAATGAAAGGATGCGACGATAAATTTTCATGTGAAATATGGACCGTCGTTTGAGCTGGAAACATACATGGTGGTTGAGTGCCATGTGATGTCTCAACGACTTGGTTATGTTTCCAACCTTTCCAATGATGGTAAGAGTGGAAATCCAAAATGGATTGAGGAGTTAGCACATATTATTTTTTTGGAGAAAGTGATTCGGCCCATGCATTCAATGCATGGGACGCGGACATTCACTTGCATTGATTTTACCACCATGCACTGCTTTCGCACTTCGTTTTGGAATTTGAGTTTTTTAGCTTCCAATTAAAACTGTGGTTTCCAAGATCATTGTGGTTGTTATTTAGTGCTTGTAGCTCATTTTTTTTTAAATTATTTGAAACACCAAGTGAATTTATGTTGTTTATCTTTTTCCCATCATTTTTTTTTTTTGCAATAACAACTTTGGGGAAAATCTCTACTAGTTTGTGAATGTGTGTGTTGTTTGTCCATATTTCAAGCTCGTCTTGTCATCTTTGAATGAAAGCATTCCATGTTGATTTTCATGGCTTGAACCTGGTCATGAAAATTGTTATTTGAAATTTCAATCTTGATTGTGTATATACAATGAGGACTCGAATATGTTTATGACTCTTTTTTTATCCTCAAAAAAGAAAGCAAGCTTTGGTTCTAACCTCCTTTCCATTGTTTGATATTTAAAGTTTGAAAAAATAATTGGAAATATTTGTGGGTTTTGTTCTGTACACATATATTTTTATTTTTTTTCAAGGAGTTTTGAGCCCATGACCTTGGAGTTCCATTATTCATCTTAAATTATTATCATTTAACTTTGCATGCAACAATTTTGATCTCATGACCTTCAAATGTTGTTTTATAGCCCAATCTCGTTGGTCAACCATGCATTTCTTGGGTTTTGTCCCTCTTTTTGGTTTGTTGAATACTAGTTCTAGTTCCCCACTTGAGATTCATGAGTCCAAAAGTATGCCATTTCATGGATAATTCCCTTAGCCTTGAAGTCTTGAATATGGTATTTAAATGTCTTACCTGAAATCATTGGGTTTTTTTAAAATACTTATAACTCTCTACATAAAGGATCTTAGATATAAATCCAACATCCACTTTTCCTATATAAGAAAAAATTATAATGTGGTTATTAAAGGTTTCAAACCTTGGCTGATTTTTGAAAAATGGTTTGTTATGATTGCTCAAATAAATAATTTTAGTGTATTTTATGAAGAGGTGACATAACGAGCTGACTGGTTTCATAGTTCAAACCATGAGTTTTTAAACACTATGCATCACATTTAAAAGCCTTGTTTTAGTCTAATATTGGAATTATGCATACTTGTTTGACTCAATACCTCTGCATTCTTGCTGAAAAATCAAAGAAGAAAATAAGTGTGAATTAGCATTGTGGTATATGATGTTGATATGACCAACATGGTATTAAAGAGGATTTTTAACACCCTGTTTCGAGACTTGTTGAGTTTGATGAAATTTTTGTGATTATGGACAAGATGTCGATATAGATACATTCATTATTTTGGGTTTTGAATAAATGATTGGAAGAGAGGGTACGACATGTGCATTACTAATATCAAGGATAAATGACCTAGGTGTGCTCTCGAAAGTAATTATATATTTTATACAAAAATTATTGTGAATTTATAGATGATTATAAAATCATGATGGATGTCCTAGCTTAAATATTGAAATATGCACCCATAAGCATCAAGAACAAAGGGTTAAGAATCTATTCATGCAGATTCAAAGGTCCTCAAAAGAATAAAATCTCAAGGAAGTGGACAGAGACAAAATGCCTCACATAAGAAATATGATTTTTTATTTCATGGTGTTATTTTATAATGATTTCATTGTTGAGACATACCTTATTTTATTTATGGACAACAATATGTTTGGAACAAATTTATGCGTCAAGCTATTTTTGGATACTTTACAGCAGTATATTTTGGATATAGGAGATTGACATATTTATTTTGATAATTATATTTGCATATATGAGATATTTGGGAGTCACAAGTATGTGTTTGAGATATTTCATATGTTGATTGGATGGGATATATGTACTTTAATGGCGTTTTATGGTGATGATCATTTTGGAGGAATAAGGAGATATTTTGAAAGTTAAACAAAAGAGTTGATAGGGGATCCCCACCTATTGGTTTAATTTTATTATACCCATGTTTATTATTAATATTTAATTATGCGTTGACCCTACTTAACTAAAATTAGTTAAATAGCTTGCTAAAAGTGGTTGAACTACTCAAAACTTTTTGGAAGGATAAAATAATGTGATGAAGGGTTGACAAAGGGAGAGAGGAGATGAGACAAAAGTATGATAAAGGTTTCTCTTGCTCTAGATTGAGATTACATTACTACTTTATTCCTGAGATACTTAAAGGCTAAATAATTCTTGATTTGATAACAAGTTCTTCTTGAGAAGGTGGTAAAAGGAGGACCAAGAATTATTGATTATTGACATGCTTATAAGGTTGATCATTTTTTTTTAATAGATGCAGCAAATTGTTATTGGGTTTATGAATTGATTTTTAGTGCCAATTAGGAATTTTGTCACGAGTCAAGGCAGTGGCAAATTGTGGCTTGTTGATCCATTTTTTTTTTTTGATCTTGGACTTTTATTTGGGAAGCACCAATCATCTTTGTGATGATGTAACCTTTGACTTCTAAGTATTTTCCTGGTCCTTACCCATTGTGGGTATGAAAGAATGTATTTGAAAGTGTTCCAAACTGAATGAATAAAATCGCATGATGGTTTTGAGGTCTTATTTTGGATTATGTGTGTGATCTTATTTCAGATTTTTCCCTTTTCATGAATGTTCATCAAAGCCCCATTTATATTTTTTATATAAATATTTTATTTTCTTTATCATAAATCAACATAAAAGGCAACAACAGTCTCAAAGAGAATATTTATTGAATTTTTAATTGATAATTTTGCAAAATGTCTATAAACATAGGGTAACAATATCGACTATCTTTCCTAGTTTAGCAAGATTCAAAAGAGGTGATGATGATATCTATTCCTTTTCATCAACAAAATATATATATATTTCCAAGCGGTCAAAAGGTCAAATCCACTTATGTCGCTTGGTATTAGGTGTAAATGTTTCTCATTGATGATATTTACCTCCCATTCCATTCACAAACTGTGAGGAAGTGCTTGAAGGGTTTCCCGATAATTTTTTACATAGAAAAAAAAATAATGAGTACATACACACACACACAAATATATATATATATTCAAACAATGGATAGAAAACCCTAGAACAAGGTCATGTTAGTTCAATTTATTTAGGTCCAAAGGCTCCATAATTTGGCACAACTCCCAAAGTTAGCTAGAAGGATTTACATCGTGTCATTGGTGAGACTTTGAGCATTGGTGGAGGTTGTATTAGCACTCACTTTTACCAACTAATCAAGACATTTTCAACATATAAAGGGAGAAATCATGGGGTGGGATTTTATCCACTTATGTGTGCACAGGTGTAGATCATTTGTTTAATATTAATTGATATGGGTGTAACCACACATTTGACAAAGACCTTAAGGTGACCCTATGGATCTAAGAAAATTTCTTGTGGGAATTGAACCTTGCCCAATGGTGAAAAACTTATTGCTTCTTTATTATATAAATATTTTATTTTTCTTTATCATAAATCAACATAAAAGACAACATTGATCTCAAGAGAATATTTATTGAATTTTAATTGATAATTTTGCAAAATGTCTATAAACATAGGGTAACAATATCGACTATCTTGCCTTAGCCTGGCAAGATTCAAAAAATTTGGTATTAAGATATCTATTCCTTTTCATCAACAAAATATATATTTCCAACGAGGTCAAAAGGTCAAATCCACTTATGTCGCTTGGTATTAGGTGTAAATGTTTCTCATTGATGATATTTACCTCCCATTCCATTCACAAACTGTGAGGAAGTGCTTGAAGGGTTTCCCGATAATTTTTTACATAGAAAAAAAAATAATGAGTACATACACACACACACAAATATATATATATATTCAAACAATGGATAGAAAACCCTAGAACAAGGTCATGTTAGTTCAATTTATTTAGGTCCAAAGGCTCCATAATTTGGCACAACTCCCAAAGTTAGCTAGAAGGATTTACATCGTGTCATTGGTGAGACTTTGAGCATTGGTGGAGGTTGTATTAGCACTCACTTTTACCAACTAATCAAGACATTTTCAACATATAAAGGGAGAAATCATGGGGTGGGATTTTATCCACTTATGTGTGCACGGGTCATACGATCATTTGTTTAATATTAATTGATATGGGTGTAACCACACATTTGACAAAGACCTTAAGGTGACCCTATGGATCTAAGAAAATTTCTTGTGGGAATTGAACCTTGCCCAATGGTGAAAAACACTTTGCTCTTTATTGTTGCCTCTAATCCATTTGGTACAAGCCCATAAACATGGTCATGTTTGGTGATTGAAGTGAGGCATCCACTAAGTTGAGCCTAGGCCTCACAACCAATATGCGTGCAACTCACATGTGTTCCTATATGAGATTGAACATGTTCCCCTCCCCAATATTTCTTGTTGGAACAAGCCTCATTGAGATTTTAATCTTGTTGGGTAGGGGAAAATCCATCTTGTTTTCCTATTACGTGCACACACACACACACACACACACATATCTCCATTATTGTTGCATCCATTCATATTTATATTATGCTAGAATAAAAACATACATTTTGGGTGGAGTGATTAAAAAAATAGGCTTCATGTTATTTGTAGTAACATTTGACATCCAAATGGGTTGCAACCAATGTTAATATAGTTGGTTTTCTAAAGATAGTTCAAGGTTTTCTTTTGTTTGGTTAGGTTATCAGTATTGTTATTGTTATTTTTCAAATTATTTATTCAACCTTAGAAAAACATTTGGAGGACGCTCTTGCGTTCGATTGGAGAAACCCTCAAATAAATGATATGTTGTTCTTATGGAATTTGTTATGTATATATCTTCCAAGGTAGGTTTGAGGTATGAGTCTCTGGTAACAAAAAAATATCTTATCTTAGTAGTAGGTTGCAAGCTCGAATATCCAAGATGTTGGATCATGTTGTCATTGATGCCAAAGGATTGTTGTCAAAAGAACAATGTATTGTCATAGTATATTGATGGATCATGTATTGTCCTTGATGTCAATGGATTGATTTCAAGTGGATTCATATTCATATGATGTCATGCATAGATGAAGATGGATCAATGAGTTGTCATTCATATATGATGCATAGATGAAGATGGATCGATGTGGTTTCATTGATATATGATGCATAGTTGGATTGATGTAAAGATGACTCATTATAATGGTTGATAAGGAGTACAAATGGATGAACTCCAAAGTGGTCCCCTTATGGTGAAAGCCCTCATGGGAAGACACTTTTCGGTTGATTTATCCTAGTAGTATGGTTAGAGAACCCATGCTTAATTGTGGAATAATGAGATGAAGATCAGTGAATTTGTCAATGAAACTATCCTAGATGGATAGTTCTTGTCAAGACATTTCCAGTGGTATGTGAAACATCACATAACTCCTTAAGTTTGAGAGTCATGTCCTTACGAATTTGGAGGACCCTCATATGTTGGCTTGAATCCCCAAAAGTTCAAAGAAGTCAAAGTGCTTGCAAAGAAGAAATTATTTGAATAATAAAGTGAAGTGACAAAGTCAAAGAGGGTTATTTAAATAATAAAGTGAAGTGACAAAGTCAAAGAGGATTGTTTAAATAATAAAGTGAAGTGACAAAGTCAAGGAGGATTATTTAAATAATAAAGTAAATGGAGAACTTTCTAATTATGGAAAGTGGTTATAAGAAGGTTAACCCTAAAATGAGGAAAATGGGTTAAGTGGTCAAGTGGCTATTGGATACATGGACAAGTGGAAAACTGGGCAAAGTTGGACATAAGTCACTATGTGAACAAAGTGGCCTAGAAGATGCTTCTAAGGAAGCTACTTGGAGAGTATAAATAAGAGGAAAGGGTCTCTTGTGAAAATATCTCTTGAGCATATCTTGAAGATATATTTTGAGAGAGAGATTGACTGGAGGATATCATGGACGCATCAAAGTTTTTGTAAGTCTGATATCATGATGTTGAAAGCTTCATAAGTTTAAAAACCCTAGTTTCTAAAGGAGTGCGCGAGCAACAATGGTCTAAAGCACGTACATACATGGGCTACAATGAGGCAGGACGCATAAACACGTGAGCTGAAGGAGGACAAAGTGTGTACAGTAGGTGGAAGTCATGAAGACTTGAGTGTGAGCTGGTGTCGGTTTCTTGAAGTCTGAAGAAGTTCTAGATCTGCATTTTATGGGCTCAGATCTGCCATAGAAGCTCTGGTATGGTTACATAGTTGTCTTGATGGATACTCTTTCTTATTGTATGGTGAATGCTTGAGGCATTCTTGGTATGGTTGTTGTGATGTGGTTATGTAGGTTGATTGATAGAGTGAGCAACACTCTTATGGTTCAGTACTAATATGATTTCCATAGTATAATGGTTTCTTATACATGATTTAGTAGAAGTCATATTGTATAGTATGGAGCATGAGTAAGTTGTTGGAGAGTATGGATGTGTTGAGATTGGTTATGGTATAGATTGGACAATGAGAGACATAAGTGGATGTGACTAAGGGCTGTAGAGGATTTGAGTTTTTCATGAAGAGAAAACCCTAAATACTGAGAAGGAATACACAGGTTGTAGTACAGACAGACCACGTACATACGCGAGATGTACTACTGGTAGGGAGCGTACATACGTGTGTTGCACTACTTACAGGTCACGTACGTATTGAAACATTGGTATCTGTTGAGGATTTATTCCTCTTCTCAGTTGGTGTCGAGTTGTGTAAGTTGAGTCTTGCATTGTAGAGTTGGTGCCCTTGTGGAGTTGTAACTCTATTCAATTGTTGTTGATAACCCAAGGATTGTAGTCCGTAATAAATAAAAAATTGTATATACATATTGTGTTCCTTGTGTTCCTTATGGTGATTACTTATTGATGATATATGTTGTTGATATATGTTCACATTCAACTGGTTATAAATGACAGTAATAATTGGTGATTGCTAACTAAGGCATTTTGTGGAGAGAAGTTGAAAAAGAGACCTACACTGATTCACCCCCCCTATCAGTGTGGTCGGTGTGTCCAACAATGTGTATCAGAGTAGGCCATCACTATATGCCTTAAAAAAATCTTGGACGAGATCCATGGACACACAAATGGATGATGAAGTTCCAATCCTTGATGAGGAAAATTATTCTACATGGAGAATAGAAATTAAAGTGCATTTGAAGGAAATAGGAGCAGGTGTTTGGAAAGAAGCTATTGGTGGATCAGTTCCTTTGAAGAACAAGTCAAAGTTTGCATCTCAAAGGGAAGAAAAGAAGAATGATGCATTGGCTCTTAAGACCATTCTTAGTGGACTTTCAAGTTCTATCAAAAAAGCATGGGGCAATGCACTTCCACCAAGGATCTATGGCTAAATCTAGAGAATACGTACCAAAGCAAAAAGTAAGACCTTGAAGACAATTCCATCAATATCAATGAAGGTAAAGAATATCCAAAATCCCTTGATTGCAATATTTAAAAAAGCGATGATGTTGAATATTTCTCTACAAGTGAAGACGAAAAGATAGAAATAGTTAGTGTAGAGTTAGATGATAGTTATGCCATGGAAGAAGTAGAAGAAGAACTACTAGAGCTTAAAAATAAAGTTGAATGGGGTCTATTTGAATACAACTATGACCATTGTTACATAGAATATAGCTATATTTTTAAGAACACTAAAAAGTTTCTTAAAAAGAATCAAAGGCATATCTTGAGGTTAAAGGAAATGCTCAAGGAATAAGAAGAAAGTAAAAAGACTCAACTAGAAGAAAAAGAAGAAGAGATCAAAAGACTAAAGAATGAAATAGAAGAACATAAGAAGGTAGATGATGAGATTATCAAAAGTATTGAAGTTAATGTCCATCTCAAGACCCAAATTGAAGAAGCCAAAAGGGTAGAGGAATTACTAAAGAATCAAGTAAATGAAAAGGAAGAGTTGTGTCATAAGTTGGAAGCTGAAGTTGTTGATCTTAGAAAGAAAGTAGAGAAATCAAACAAGTTCTTGAATATCTCAACAATATTGAATGAGATCTTGGATAGTCAAAGATCACCAAATGATAAAATAGGTCTTGGATACAACAAAGAAGCTACACATGTTGAAGCAAGCACCTCAAAGAAGCATGAGGTAAGTCCTCACTCTCAAAAGATGAAAATAATGTTGCAAATCAACCATATACACAAGGCAAGGAAAGTCTCAAAATAACAAAGCAAGGAAGACATCAAGAATCCATATTTACACCTCAAGGAAGAGAGACACCTTCAAGATGGACACCAAAGCAAAGGTATGAAAAAAAAATTCATGGTCATTGTTACTCATGTAATGAATATGGTCACAAAGATTTGGAATGCAGATTTTATGCAAGGAGAGCTAATGAAAGATTTCATAACAGCCTAAGGTGTTGGATATGTAATCAAGTAGGACACATTGTTGTTCATTGTCACATCATGAGATGCTACAGTTGTAGTGTGTTTGGCCACAAATCCCAGAATTGTTGGAACACAAGAAGACAGTCCATGATGAGGACTTAATATAACATGACTAGAACAAAACATGAAGTTAGGAAGGGAGACATTTTTGAAAGGATGGAAGCTAAGAGTTCAAGTTTTAAGAAGTAGAGACACCTTCAGAAGTGGGTGAAGAAGATTGATCAATCAAAACAAAGTGGCAGCCTTAAGGGAAGCTCAAGTTTGTCATCTTCAGAAGCATACACAGGTTACAATGGTAACAGTTGCATACATACACTAGCTGACCTATGAATAGGTCACGTACATACACGAGTTGTCTGTGCAACAGGTCATATATATGTGGTAAAGAGCCTTGGGAAAAGGGTTTTGCACATGATTTGCAACATGGTATGATGATATAACTTTGTGTTGCAGGGTCTGGCATGGTTTGTTGCAGGATCTGACATGGTTTGTTTCATTTTTTCATGATTACATGTTGGCATATATAATTGATGTGTGTATGGTGATGGAATATGGTTAAGTGTTGGAAGGTTGTCTTTGATGCATGGTTCTAACCCTAGAGTATGGATTCAAACATTTTTCTGCTAAAGAACAATGTTGGTTGTGACAGTGAAGTTATGACACTTTGGTTATGAGATATATCATGTTGATGCTAGCTAGAGATTTCATTGATCTATTGAGGCACACTTCTAGTACATATAGTTTTGGATGCTTAGTATTTTTTGAAGTGAATGATGGTTGAGGCAGATCATTTAGAGTACATGGCTAGTACTTATTTGAGCTCCATTGATATATCTTATGATGTATTGTGAGATGCATATTTTTTGAATATCTTGGTGCATGCATTTGGCATGAGGATGGGATACACAGTGGGACATGTAGTTGATGATTTGATGAGGTGGTCATATTGTACATCATTGATGAGTCATAACTTGATCTATAGTTGATGCATGATTGGTACACTTTTGGTACATTGTTAGAGGCACCTGCTAGGAGTATGATTGGCACATGTTTTATGGTGGATATGGAATACATCCATGAGGACACATGTTGATTGTACTTCATCTTGTTGTGTTATTGGTTCATGGTTGATGCACTTTCTTGGTACAAGTGGGGATACATGTTTGGTGCACTTATTTATGTATGGATGATATAGTTGAGACACTTCATTGATTAAGATACATGATTGTGGCACTTGGTTCTTGGTAGAGGCATATCATGAGTGATATGACACTTGTTTGAGGCACATGGTTGGCATGTTGGTAGAGGCATATGGTTGATGCACTCCATTGATGATATCTTATGGCATATGATATGGTATTGATGTACATGGGTATTGTGCATGGTTGGCACATGAGGTACTTGGTTGGTGTTTTGTTCATGATTCTCTATTCATTGTTGACATATATTTTGCTTCATGATGTATGGTATGGCATGAGTTTGATGCATGGACAGGTCCAAGGATCATCATAGAAAGAGTAGTTGATCTATGTTCCGGTTGAGCAGTAGCATTTGCAGCAAAATCATATTGCAGAGAAGATAGGGGGAGTCATTCCTATTCCCATTATTCCAGGAGGAGAAATTTATCATATGCAAAGATAAATACTTGAAAAAGAGACCTATACTTGGAGAAAGAACACAGAGGCATAGTTCTAGGGGGAGCGATGGTCACAGGGGGAGCATGAGATATATATATTTAGTATTACATCAGAGTGATATCCCTTTTTCAAAAGGGGAGAGATTATTCAGAGGAAGAACAAAGGCATTCAGATAGGGGGAGAATCCCCAAGGATAGTTCACACAGGGGGAGTATCCCTAAGGGGAGAATGACCCTTTGCCATTGATGTCAAAGGTGGAGAGATAGTCACATTGATGTCATTGAAATGACTATTGATGTAGAGAAATGCCTTGTCTACATGTTTCCATCAATGATTGGTGTTGACATCAATGTTGGTATTGACATCAATGCCAAAGGGGGACATTCGAGTTGGAGCATGTTATCATTGATGCCAAAGGATTGATGTCAAAGGATTGATTTCAAAAGAATAATGTCTTGTCATAGTATATTTATGGATCATGTATTGTCCTTGATGTCAATGGATTGATGTCAAGTGGAGTCATAGTCATATGATGTCATGCATAGATGAAGATGGATCAATGAGTTTTCATTGATATATGATGCATAGATGAAGATGGATCAATGTGGTTTCATTGATATATGATGCATAGTTGGATTAATGTAAAGATGAATCATTATCATGGTTGATAAGGAGTAAAAATGGATGAACTCCAAAGTGGTCCCCTTATGGTGAAATCCCTCACGGGAAGACGCTTTGCGGTTGAGCTATCCTAGTAGTATGGTTAGAGAACCCATGCATAATTGTGGAATAATGAGATGAAGATCAGTGAATTTTTCAGTGAAACTATCCTAGATGGATAGTGCTTGTCAAGCCATTTCTGGTGGTATGTGGACGTCACATAACTCCTCACGGTTGGAGAGTTATGGCTTTACGAAGTTGGAGGACCCTCATATGTTGGCTTGAAGCCCCAAAAGGTCAAATAAGTCAAAGTGCTTGCAAAGAAGAAATTATTTAAATAATAAAGTGAAGTGACAAATTCAAAGAGGATTATTATTATTTAAATAATAAAGTGAAGTGGACAATTAAAGAGGATTATTATTTAAATAATAAAGTGGAGGACAAAGTCGAGGATTATTTAAATAATAAAGTGAAGTGGACAAAGTCAAAGAGGATTATTTAAATAATAAAGTAGCTGACAAAGTCAAGAGGATTATTTTAAATAATAAAGTAAATGGAGAACTTTCTAATTATGGAAAGAGGTATATAAGAAAGTTAACCCCAAATGAGGAAAATGAGTTAAGTTGTCAAGCGGCTATTGGATACATGGACAAGGGACAAATTGGGCAAAGTTGACATAAGTGACTATGTGGACAAAGTGACTATGTGCACAAAGTGGCTATGTGGACAAAGTGGTTCTAAAAGATGCCTCTAAGGAAGCTACTTGAGAGTATAAGAGGCAAGGGTCTCAGAAAAATATATCTTGAGAATATCTTGAAGATCTATTCGGAGCTTAGATATTGACTGGAGTATCTCATGGACACATCAAAGTTTTCGTAAGTCCGAGATCATGATGGAGAAAGTTTCAAATTTCATAAACCCTAATTTCTCAAGAGCGGCGCGGAGCGGCAAATGGTCTAGAGGTGTACATATGGGAGCTTATAGTGAGGCGTGATGTGTACACACAATGGGCGATGACGCAGCACAGAGTAGGTGGAATCTGTGAAGACTTGAGTGTGAGCTAGTGTCAGACTCTTGATGTCCTAAGAAGGTCCAAGGGTCTGGCACCTATGGGTTCGTGACTACCATAGAAACCTCGTATGGTTAAATAGTTATTTGATGGATACCTTTGATTACTACAGAATTATTGAGGCTTTCTTGGTATGTTTGTTGTGATGTGGATATGTAGATTGATTGATAGAGTGAGCAACACACTATGGTTCAATACTCATATGATTTCCATAGTATACTAGTTGCTTATACATGATTTAGTAGCATTCATAATGTATAGTATGGAGCATGAATAAGTTGTTGTAGAGTATGGATGTGTTGAGATTGGTTATGGTATAGATTGATAAGTGAGAGACATAAGTGGATGTGATTAAGGACTACAAAGGATCTGAGTTTTTCATGAAGAGAAAAACACTAACACTGGCATACAATGTGATGTAGTATAGATAATCAGCCAAGTATAACGAGTTGTACCATCGGTAGGGGATGTTATCCCTGATATCTAGGATAACTAGGAGATCATGTCTCGAGGCCCACAGGTCTCCAGACATGGAAAGCACCGAGAGAAAGATTGACTGGCATGCCGACTGAGGGTCTATCCTTCTTCTTTCGGACTTGTCTTGTTAGCAAAGAACAACTTCCATCACCATCGCTTGGACTTGCATCGAGAAGACTTGCTCATGAGGTAATTGGTCCAAGGTATCATGGTATGTGTCATGTTTGATCGCTATAACCTTCTTATACATGCATCGTGGTTCCTTACATTTTCGATGATTGCTTGGATCTTACACCAATCCACTGACCATTGTTGGGAGGATTGTTCGGGTGACCTAGCAAGCTTGTATTCATGGGTTTTGCTAGCCAAATCGGGGATTTGAGCCATCGTCCTCTCCCACCATTATATCATTTTGGTCTTATCTCCCATACATCTATCCCATTCCCCAGTCCGCCATTAGGATGACCTTGAGGGTTACACTTTGGCTTCCGTGGGAAGAAGGCTAAAGGCCCAGAGGTAAAAGTGTACCGGTAAAAGATAAAAGTTTCTATAGGAAATGAAACCTAGAGATGTTTCACTCGTGGATCCTCGAGAAGGCAATAAAAGGCCTCTCGAGCAGAAACAAAATGGACCCTAAGAAAATAATAAAACAAGACTCCAACTAAGAGGATGGGAGGTCTCTATCAATGATCTCTGACATATTATGTTCATAGGTATCTAGTAGTATGATATTACCATCATCTAGTCACCATGCTGTGGAAATGACCTTTGGTTGCATGGCCAAGGGAAAGGGGTCTCAACACGAGCCAGCCTTTGTATCATTTCTCAAGCGAAAAATACTGGTAACACCGTCATCTCGGTTCTCACCACGAAAGGCGTTGTCCTCCTCGGGTCGCACCTTTGAAGTAAAAAGAAAGCAAAAAAGAATAAATGAATAGCTATAAAGGGGCTTGGAAAAAGTGCATCCATGATCGGTACAACTCACATCCTACAAAGGCACCTTACCCAACAACACCTACCTCTAGTCTTACTATGACTGGACATCCTCGCATCACATATCACTTCACATGAACATGTAGCTTGAATGATCCTCCTCTGTGGGAATTTTCCTTTCTTGTGGATATTGTGATTCAATAGGTTGTTCTGCTTTGTTTCCTTCAACTTTGTATAGTAGATATAAAATGTCTCTTTGAGATCTTAGAGGATATGTTAGGGTTTTATGCATGGGCTTGATAAATTTTAATGATGAAATATGATTGACATCTTAAGGATCCCGTGACCTGATGAGCCCATGGAGGGCTTAGTTTTTATGTGCGGACCATACCCGACGGACAAGTACCCGTGGACCGGTACACATGCGGATATCATTAGCTCGGACCTCCATAATGTAAGAGCCCATCGATGGTTACCGGGATGGCGTAGACAGTGGATGGTGTTATGATGAGCCTGCCGAAAGAAGACGTAGTTGATCGCTCCACTAGATACTTTGGCGTAGCTCGCCTAGGGGAATCAAATCTTAACTGGCAGGATGTTTGCTTTGATGGACAGGACGCCACCTAAGGAGTTGGACGCTTGTCCGAGCTGCAGTGGCAAGCAGGTTGGGGTCATTTAATGCGGTGGTAGCTTCTGGAGGACTTCTAGAAGGGCCAACGCTTTGGTCTCTGGATGCTGTGCTTCCCAAAAAGGGCCAACGTCTCCCTCGTAAGGGTCACCGACGCCCCCCGTCATATTATGTCATCTTTTAGCATTTAATGTAAAACAGTATGATTTTGGTTTTTTAGCCTTGTCGGCTATTTTTTAGTGACCTAAATTTAATTAAAAGGTCATGGATTATTATAAATAGAGTGGACGTTTCTCTCATTTTAAACATAACATAACTCACTCTTTGGCGAGATATCTACTTTTAGTCTTAGTCTTGGTGTTTTGGCTCTTGGAAGCAGGCGCAACTTTTGTTTGGAGGATTTTCTTGGCATATTATGGTGTTTCTCTCATTGGAAGGTTTACAACTAGGAAGCCGATGAGCATTCTTCATGATTTGTGGGCATATTTCTCATGCAAAACTCTTTGAATGAATGGTTGTAGGTTAAATCTCTTGCATTTACTATTACATTGCTATTATATTGCTTAATCTGAAAACCCTAGGTAGCAAGAAGACAAGTAGGTCCCTACTATATGTCCCCATGCTTGAGAAACTGTTTTAGCTTATTGATTAAGGAGGATATAGCCCAGCTGCTGCTACACTAATCATCCTTCTTCTGAGTTATCTTTGAGATATAGGTTGAACAAAGGTGATTTCAGGCTTAGTTGATTCTACACCTAGGGTTTTCCAACTTTTAGGGCTAGCTGGCCTCTGCTCTTGGCAACACCTTTCCTTGATTTATGTTTTAAAGCTAGCCTATTTGCCAAGAATATTTAAAGAAAGAGAAGGGAGCATGAGGCCTTGCTTTCATGTTCACCTTAATGAGCCTCCTTCCTTAGGGTTTTGATTCTAGGGCCCTCACGCATTAAAAGACCATAGAACCTAACTCTCCAGCTTTAGATTTTGATCCTCCCGTGATCTCAAGGTCCCTTACTTTTGACCCATAATACCCTAAGGCACCGGTATTCTCTCCAACGTTGAGCTCTTTTGCAAAAACATTCTTCAAACTCTCAAAATTTGAAACCTAACTAACCCTAACGCCTACTAACATAGCAGAAAATGATGACACCATGATTTTATTAAGCTTTGGTTGATAGAAAATACCGTGGTTTGATCGTCCAATGATAGACATTGATACATTGAAAATTTTCATTGGCTAATTAGCAAAACATTATTTTTCTTTGTCTGTTGCACTAACCCTAAAAGAAGCCTCGATGTCACCCTTAGGATATTGACGCAACACTCTGCTATATATGAGCATTTGATGATATTTAATTTACTTTGATTTAATTCATGGGATTGATCATTTTCATTGATGCTATATCATTCTGGTATTTATCGACAAGTGACTTTATATTGCCATTTTCATTATTGCAAGCATTGACTCTGGCTAATATTTACCGCTATATATGTTCATATACACTAAAATATAGATAGTCATTGATCTAAGGAAGTAGCCAACCACTAGTGCATGTATTATAGTTTCATTGTTGTCTCTGTCTCTCGCAAGCTGGTGCCCTCTTCCGTGGTTTCCTTCACTTGACTAATATCTCTCCTCGGCTGCGTAATCCGTGAAGGAAACCAGCCCAACCTTCCCAATTCCTTCAAACCCCGCATTTGCCGTGGACGTCTCCCTTGGGCTTAGCCACCATAAAATAAAGAGCCCCCATCGAGGTGACAATGGGTGGGGAAGCTCCCGTTATGCCGCTGACTCCTTACCCGCCTACTTGACCTAAACTACAAACTCAGTGATAACATTTTACGCCGTTGTTCGGGGAACACGAAGTCAATCTTCCTCAACGACAAATCCTTCACCCTTTCCTCAAAGACCTTCTTGAAGCTTATCTGGAGACTCCACTAAGACTTTATCCCCTATTCTTTGATAGTTTCGTGAAAACTATCCGCTTACTCCACTCCATATTTCTTAGGGTGCCACGTTACTTTCTGTGATATTTTCAAGATAAGGGATCATGGCACACTGGGAACAAATGTATCCAAGCATTGATTTCAAGTTTTCAAGGATACCCAAATTACTTTGATACAAAATGGCTGAACAACTCTCCAAAATTTTTGGGCCTCCCAATTTCATACATAGTAAAAGCCTTTTGAGCATTTGAGCGAGATAAAGTTGGGAGGGGAAGATGCTCTTATAAAATTGTTTTTGCTCACCGCCATCCTACTTAGTGTTTTAGGAGTTGTTGCAAAGACAAGGGTATAAAATCTTTCATACACCTCATCAGCAAGTTTATCGAATTTACCAAGCCAGACAAGCCAAACGATGAAGATACCAAAACCTCATGGTAACCTTTACTCCTTCACAAAGGATTCACCACCCATATTAGACATCTCGTGGAGGGTTTTATGATCAATACCAAGAATCCTCGATATAAGAGACGAGGTTTATAAAGACCACCATTATAAACCCCTTGAAAAGGAGCAAGATCTCTCCCATAATCCAATAAAATACAATGAAGATGTAACCAGAAACACGAATTATGAGGATGAAGCACCAACGACCGCTCCTAAGTTCCGATGAAGTTCTCCAAGATCCTATCTCTCCTTGACAAGATGAAGAGAATGAGGTAAGTCATTTTGACTCTTTTGATGATACCTTTGTTCTATGACTCAGAGAATAAAGAAGGAACCCCGGATAAGCTAGATCCCCTATGTCTCAAGATCGAAGATGTAGAGGCAGATCTCTACCCTAATGAAGCTATCCAAATACTCGTTGGAAGCCTTTGCACGTGAAGGATTAAGCAAGGTAAATTATTCCCTCTTCCAAGTTTTAGTGGTTCGTCTTTATCACACAAAGAGTAATGGAAGTATTGATGTTTTGACTCCTCCATGTTATGCGATATTGATACCGACATAAATTGATTCCCAACAAGTTCATACATGTTGGGAGACGAGGGATGCATTTAGTTATGATACAAATCCCATCTATGACATAAAAGGTCATCTTCTGACGCTGTCTTGCAATTACTACAACAAATTACTTTTGACCAAAGGGGAACAAGGAGATGAGGTTTTTACCATACCATCCAAAGGACCAAGGATGACCCAAGACCTTGCCTTTCCGATGATTTTTGGTCATACCTTGAGGAATTTGGAGACCTTCTTTGAGCATTTGGACTTGTTTTGTGAAAATAATTATCAATCGCTTATCTGCTCAAATTCCTTTGATACAAGTGAGAACATTGTTTCCCTAAAGAAAGATTCTCTTGGCTTTCACCTTACCACTGTTGTTACATTAATGCTGCCTTTCCATTAAGGTGCTTGAAAGTATATTTCTTAATGTTGAGTTTCCTCTAGGTGCAAACCCTGAACTCAAGGGTTGTTGGCATCAGATATTTCAGCCAGTTTTTTCAACTCTTTCCTTTTAGTTTGCTACCACCGCTAGATCTTTGTCGGGTCCCTTCTTTGACTTCCGTGGGTGTGTGAGGATGTCCTAGGGTGAACCAATTTGCGTGTCCTTGAATCGCTTTCTAGAACTCTGTAATGACCCTTTCTTTGAAGTGGATTGAGTACTTTTTTCAGAGATGGACTTGGCAGGATTTTATCCTCCCACCCGCCTCCATGAGTTGATTTTGACTGCTCCGGCGATATGATACACATTGTAGCTCATGAAATTTTTGTGCTTGACTTATCACCGTTTTGGTTTATGATGAAGCAAAGTGTATCAAGGAAACGCTATTGGTTATTTCACTGGTTGTTTGACTACACCAACATGTAGCCAAAAGGTAAGTACAAGTGGGTGCTTCTACCTCTTTCATTTGCATTTGCGATTACTTTTATGTAATATTATATTTGGCAAAAGTACCCACCCCACCTTTGTTGTTGATGATTTCTTTTCAAGTGTGAGCAGTCCGCAGCGTTTATGCTGTGAGATGTTTGTGGTTCTTGGCGCGCTTGCACGGTGGAGCATTATTGTCCCCGGAATACGTGTTATCCCCTAATATCTAGATAACTAGAGATCATGTCTCAAGGCCCAGGTCCTAGACATGAAGTACCGAGAGTGATTGACGATCCTGAGGGCCCATCCCTCTTTCTTTCTTTCTCCCACTTTTGTCTTGTTAGCAAAGAATAAACTTCCATCACTATCGGCTTGGCTTTGCATCAGAGAAGACTCTTTGCTCCATGAGGTAATTAATATTCCAGGTATCATGGTATGTGTCATGTTTGATCGCTATAACCTTCTTTATATATGCATCGTGTTCCTTACATTTCGGCGATTCTTGGATCTTACACTAATCCATCAATTTGACCATTGTTGAGATTAACGGGTGACCTAGCAAGCTTCATTCATGGTTTTGTTAGCCACCAAGGGGGATTTGCTGAGCCATTGTCCGCTCCCACCACTATATCATTTTACATCTTTACTTCTCCATACATCCATCCCATTCCCCTAGTCTCAATTCATTAGATGACCTTTGAGGGTTACACCCTGTCCTGTGGGAAGAAGGGCCAGCGCCTAGGGGTTAAGCCGTAAAAGATAAACGCCTCTATAGAAATGAAACCTAGAGATGCTTCTACCAGAGATCCTCGAGAAGGCAAATAAAAGTCTCTCGATAAGAAACAAGCGGGACCCTAAGAAAAATAATACAAAAAACAAGATCTAACCAAGAGGATGGGAGATCTTATCACGAGCCTAATCTTCATTATGTTCATAGCTCCAGCGCATGACATTGCCATCATCTGTCACCACGCCGTGGCAATGACCTTTGGTTGCATGGTCATGGAAAGGGGTCCTATCAATGGAAATACCTTTATCATTTCTGGCGAAAATACTGGTAACACTGGTCACTGGTCACCACGCCAGCGTCCTCGCTCGACCCTGAAGTAAAAGGAAAGAAAAGCAATAAATGAATAAAGGAAATAAAGGTCGGTGCGCATCCATGACTGCAACTCACCTCCCATAAAGGCACCTTACGTATAACACCTACCCCCGGTTCATTTCATGACTGACATCCCTAGACCATATCACTTCATGAACACATGGCTTTTGAATGATCCTCAGTGGAACTTTCCTTCTTGTGTGGATATTATCCCAATAGGTTGTTCTCACTGTTTGTTTCTTCAACTTTGTATAGTAGATATGTGTAATGTCTTTGAGCTCTTAGAGGATATGTTAGGGGTTTTATGCATGTATTTGATAAATTTAATGATGAAATATGATTGACATTGTCATGATCCCGAGGACTGATGAGCCCATGGAGGGCGTAGTTTTTGATGTGTAGGACCATACCCGGCGGATAGGTACCAGTGGACCGGTACACATGAGGATATGATTAGCTCGGACCTCCATGGGGCTAAAGAGCCCATCAGATGGTTGCTGGGATGGCAGAGACAAGATGGTGTTATGATGAGCCTTTGCACGAGAAGATAGAAGGACGTTCCACCAGGATACTTTGGCAGAGCCTGACCTAGGGGGAATCACCCATTGCAGATAGGACGTTTGCTTTTGATGGACATGACATCACCTGAGGGAGATGGACGTTGTCTGGAGCATGTGGCAGTGTGCTGGGGTCATTTGACACGTGTGGCAGCTTGGAGGAGCCCTAGAAGGGCCAGCGTTTTGGTCTCTGGATGCTATGTTTGCCCAAAAAGGGCCAACGTCTCCCTTAGAAGGGCCTGACATCCCCCTTTTTGCTCATATTATGTCATCTTTTTAGCATTTAATGTAAAATAGTGTAAATCTTATTGTCAGCCTTGTCGACTATTTTGATGACCTAAAATTTAATTAAAAGGTCATGGATTGGTATAAATAGAGGACGTTGCCTCTCATTTTAAACATAACATAACTCACTCTCTTGTGAGAGATCTACTTTTAGTCTTAGTCTTGGTGTTTTGGCTCTTGGAAGTGAGGCGCAACTCTTGTTTGGAGGATTTTCTTGGCATATTATGGTGTTTCTCTCATTGGAAGGTTTACAATTAGGGTTTAATGAGCATTCTTCATGATTTGTAAGTGTATTTTTCATGCAAAACTTCTTGAATGAATGGTTGTAGGTTAAATCTCTTGCATTTACTATTACATTGTTATTATATTGCTTAATCTTGAAACCCTAGGTAGCAAGCACACAAGTAGGTCCTTGCTATATGTCCCCATGCTTGAGAAACTTGTTTTAGCCATTGATTAAGGAGGATATAGCCTAGTCGTTGCTACACTAATCATCCTTTTCCTGAGTTAGCTTTGAGATATAGGTTGAACAAAGGTGACGCCCTAGGCCTAATTGATTCTACACCTAGGGTTTTAACTTTTTAGGGTTTGAAGGGCCTTGCTCTTGCAACACTTTTCTCCCTTAGATTTGTGTTTTAAAGCTAGCCATTTTGCTAAGAATATTTAAAGAAAGAGGAAGGAGCATGAGGCCTTTCTTAAGCAACACCGGAATGAGTCTCCTTCCCTTAGGGTTTTGATTCTAGGGCCCTGCCATTGCAGCACCATAGAACCTAACTCTCCAGTCTTTAGATTTTGATCCTCCCAATATTTTGCCCTTACTTTTGACTCCATAATACCCTAAGGCACTGGTTTTCTCTCCAACGTTGAGCTCTTTGTGCAAAAACAATCTTTCAAACTCTCAAAATTTGAAACCCTAACTAACCCTAACATCTACTAACCTAGCAGAAAATGATGGCATCATGCCTTTATTAAGCTTTTGGTTGATAGAAAATAATGTGGCTTGATCGTCCTATGATAGACATTGATACATTGATAATTTTCATTGGCTAATTAGCAAAACGATGGTTTTCTTTGTCTGTTGCACTAACCCTAAAAGAAGCCTGATCTCACCCTTAGGATATTGACGCAACACTCTGTTATATATGAGCATTTGATGATATTTAATGCATTGAGTTAATTCAAGGGTTGATCATTTTCATTGGATGCTATATCATTCTGGTATTTATTGACAAGTGACTTTATATTTCCATTTTCATTATTGCAAACATTGACTTCGTCAATATTTACTGTTATATATGTTCATATACACTGAAATATAGATAGTCATTGATCTATGAAGTACTAACCACTACTGCATGTATTAGTTTCATTGTTGTCTTGTCTCACAAGCAGATGCCTCTTCTGTGGTTTTTCTTCATTTGACTATCTTCTGGGCGGTAATCTGTGAAGGGAAAACTAGCCGTAATCCTTCTACCCTTTCCCTTTAAAACCCCAGATTGCCAGGGACGTCTCCCTTGGGCTTAGCCACCCTAAAAAGAAAAAGCCCCCCATCGAGGTGACAATGGGTGGGGAAGCTCCTGTTACGCCAGTTTGACCCTTACCCTTCAACTACTTGACCTAAACTACAAATTGAGCGATAACAGGGAGTGTACATACGAGTGTTTCTCTACTTACAAGTCGTGTACCTATTGAAAGATTGGTATCTGTTGAGGATTGATTCCTCTTCTCAATTGGTTCTGAGTTTTTTAAGTTGAGTCTTACATTGTAGAGTTGGTTCTCTTGTGGAGTTGTAACTCTGTTCAGTTGTTGCTAATAACCCAAGGATTTTAGTCCGTAATAAAAATAAAATTGTACATACATCTTGTGTTACTTGTGTTCCTTATGGTGATGAATTATTGATGATATATGTTGTTGATATATGTTCACATTTAAGTGGTTATATATGACAGTAATAAGTGTTGAGTAATTGGTGAATGCTAACTAAGGAGTTTTGTGAAGAGAAGTTGAAAAAGATCCCTACACTGATTCACCCCGCCCCCCTCTCAGTGTGGTCAGTGTGTCAAGAGAATCATATTATTTCTCCTCTACTTACCTAGATTCTTGTTAATCCCCCAGGTCTTAGGCCATTAAAATTTTATTGTTGTCATTAGTGGTTGGCTCATTATTTTTAATAACTAACAAAGTTTTTGAAAACAAGATGTTTATTTTCATAAGTTTCACATGAAAAAAAAATAAAAATAAACTTGGTATCATCCCCTTTAAAAATGCCTTAAGTGTAAGTGGGTCTCCTAAAGTTACAATGTAAGTAATTTGGTAAGTAAGCTAGTTTCGATCTAAACTCTCAAAGAATCATGTAAAACCTTAATAATTGAGAGACATGTACACGAAGATACGAGATAATTGAAAAAAAAAATCTCAACACTTTTGTGATGTATAGTTAATATCTCATGACTTATTTGATAACTTTAGTATCATATAATTAATATATGATGACATTTTAAAATTAGTTTGTTTACGATGTATTTCAATGCTTGATGAGCAATATAAAAATTAAACTTATTTGCTAGCAAATATCCCTGAATTTTTGTAAAGCATAAATCACACCTAGGGTTTCTTTGTATATGGTGTTGTAATTTCTTTTAATGTTGAAATTTCTTTGTTGACATAATAGATTGGGTAATCCATCCCTTTTTCTCTGACTTTTGTTAATATATCTCCATTGTCTATTCTCAATGCATCCACATATACATAGAGGGAATCTTAATATTGATGCATTTATAATTGTATTTTAAGTTTTTCAAATTCTTGCTAGCATTCTTATGTCATTCAAATGTTTTTTTCATTTTTAAGTAATTGTTCCATTGGGTGGGATATTTTAGCATATCCCTTTACAAATTTTTTATAATATTCCATGTGTCCTTAAAAATACTTTATGTTTATGGATTTATGGGTGGTTCCAAGTCTTTGATGGATTTATGGGTGGTTCCAAGTCTTTGATGAATTTTACTTTGTATAGGTCCACCATGATTCCTTCTATACTATATGCTAAGTAGTTAAGTAGTTTCCCAAAGGATTATAAAATTGGCACTTTTCTAGATTTAAGGAGATTCCCATTTCATTGCATCTATTTAGCATTGTTCTCAAGTCTACCACATAGTTGTTCAAATAGCCAAATAATGCCTAATCATCCAAGTATACCTCCAAGGATTTATCAATGAAATTTTTTAAGATATCCACAATAATTCTAAAGAAACATGAGAGTGCATTTACACTTCTAAAAAGGAAACTTTTTGTATGCAAAGGCTCCCACTCTATTGCAAATGTGGTCTAAGGTTTGATCACTCTATTGCAAATGTGGTCTAAGGTTTGATCTTTCTTTTTAATGAACATGTTATAAATAGAAATAAAAATAATAACAATAATAATAATTTAGGTTAATTAATAATAATAATAAATTAATAAAATATAAATACATTTAATATTTAAAAAAAATATTACCTTTGTAGAAAAGGTACCAAGGCATCCCATATCAATATTTAATATTTAATGGGGCCTTCATGTAAAATTTATTCATCATTCAATTTATTATTCAATTAACATTTTATTAATTCATGTCATTGAGAAAATATTTTTACAACATCCATTTCCCTATTGGTTGTACTAGAAATTGTCTTATGATTTCTTTTTAATATATTATTTACCATACTTAATTATGCGGAAAGGCCTACATCTATTGATAATGGGCACAATTAATGATCTTTTAACCTTATTTAACCTTAAACCCTAATGTGATGGCTATGTATTGAAGATGCTGGCATATTCTTAGTCGTCCTCTAAAATCAATGGGTCAGATTTATTATTCATAACTTTCTTGCATTTATCAAGGCATCCGTTAACATGTTTACTTTTTAACATTTACCTAATCACATTAAAAAATTACTGTAAGGATATGTAAATGC
>SNQJ01S0057914.1:30574-43299 GCA_010110895.2 Picea sitchensis | reverse complement strand
TAGGGTTTGCTTCCGGAGGAATTCTCAGGTCAAGGTTAAGGTGCTCGGAGGGAGGCTTCGGCTTGTGGTTGGGTGATGAGGGTATCGTCAATGGTAAAATGAGCACACCATCTTCTATATTCTAACAAAGTCTCCCACCAATCTTTGACATAGGGGACGGCTTTGAGGAGTGCAAATATAATCTTTTATCTATTGGAAAAATTATGGACAGAAAAATACCCTTCTAGCAGATTCAACCATTTGTCTATAACATCTACACCTATCTGACCTTCAAATATAATAATATCAAAGTTAATCTGTACCTTGAAGGGGGCGACGCCTCTTCTCGAGGAAGATGCATTGCCTGTTGGTAGTTATCGAATGATTTGCGCAAAACTATCCATCATCTCGTTCCTCTATTGCGTGAGGGCTTCCTCGAACAACAATTTGAAAGGATCTCATGTCCCGTTGTCTTTCTTTTCTCCTGCCATGGAAGGTCACTTGGGCGTGTGATAGCTCTTGTCCTCAAGAGAAACAAGCTTGAGACCCAACTCTTTGTACCATGACCTCGTCGGGGACATGCACTAAAAACGACAAGGAGCAGACCACTCTGATACCATTGATCCAGATTTTATAAGCAGAACGAAATGAATATAGATTTATATTATTAACACAGAGATACAATGAACAATAACAGATATACAGTAAAACTTGGCTTCTATTCAATAAAGAAATATGTTGAAACTGTAAAATGCATACTGAAACAAGCTTGCTAGAATAATGGCGGCTTATCTCTGAGAAGAGATGTGACGACTGCGCTCATTCGCAAGAAGATGATTACAATGAGGCTCCAAAGACATTTTTACATCAAACATGAATGCCAAAACCCTGTACATCCATAAACCTAACCCTAGGAGATGAAGTGCCAAAAGTCATGTGGGCCCTGTTGGGGTAAGTTGGTACATCAATTTCTCGGGGTCATAACTTTTGCATACGATTTCTGTTTTAGGCGCACAATATCCCGTTGGAAAGGTCTATCCGAGGACTACACTTTATGCCATCACACTCTAAATTCATCAACAATGTGACTGTGGTGGGCCCAAAAAATGTTGTTTAAGGCTTCAAAACGACTCCAGAAGTTCAGGACCCAAAAAACTAGAAAAGAACTGCCAAAATGAAATTGAAACTGCCAAGATGAAATATGTATGTGAGCCAATTGGCATAGGTGGGTGGCCGCCTATATCCACCCGGATTATATATATATACACCACGTATCAACTCCATGTTAAGCATTGAAGTAATTACACATCTCCCTCATCCTTTCCTAATGTTTTGATCTCTCTCGACACAGGATATATCAGTAATTAAGATGGGTCTATGTTGGTTACACACACACACCATGTTAAGCAATGAAGTAACTACACATCTCCCTTGTAGTGGAAAGCAGAAAGTAGCTATAGACATAATAACAAATGTTTACTTTCTCTCTACATGTACAGTGAAGTATTTTGTTTATGGAAAACATTGAAATATTTTTTTGTTATTACTATTATTTTATAATGCCACTTGTCAACTCCATATTAAGCATTGAAGGAATAACACATCTCCTTCATATCAAAAATAGAAAGTAGCTATCAATGGAGTAAATCTTTCTCTCTCTCTCTCTCTATATGTATATATATAAAGTTGATATAAAATTATTTTTGTTTATGAGAGACATTCTCCATATCAAAAGTAGAAAGTAGTTATCAATGGAGTAAATATCTCTCTCTATATATAGTTGATATAAAATTATTTTTGTTTATGAGAGACATTGAAATATTTTTTTTAATGTCACTTGTCAACTCCATATTAAGCATTGAATGAATTACACTTCTCCCTCATATGGAAAGTAGAAAGTTGTTATCACCAATAATAATTTTTTTACTTTCAATTACTTTATCTCTCTATATAAAATTGATATAAAATTATTTTATTTGAGTTGGACATTGAAATATTTTTCTATGGCCAACATTGAAATATTCTTTTGTCATTAATAATTTTTTAAGGTCATTTGTTAACTCCATGCTAAATACAAAAAGAATTACACATCTCCCTCATACTAAACTGTAAAAGAGTGATATAAAAACCTAAAAATAATCACTATACCTAATTTGATTTTGATTTAGTAGTGCAACCTATTGAACTTCTCAATTAAGATATCCACTAGCGAGTTCAAGTAATACGTGTGGCTTCTACCATCCATAGAAATGAGAGAATATGGTAATCAAAGGAATTCCTTCGCTAGCCTTGTATATCACTACAACCCTTTCAATTCATATTAGCATTTCTATCGTCACTCTCTTATGTCTTGTAACCCCACGTCACCCACTGAAGCGATTTTCTCAAGAACTTCAATGATAACATCTACACCAGGTCCCCTCGGAGAAAGGACGTGGCGCATCAGCTCCATTGGATTATACAAAGTCAATAGAAACAAATTTCGTGATGTGAAGACGTGTACAAAAAAACTGCAGAGTATTACTTTCCGTGCCGCATTTAAATAAGCTTTAGATACATAGAAACTACTTTTACAAAATTGTGATTGACACAAAACTATGTGGTAAAACCACTTTAACGAAGTTAAGCTTTTAAAATATAGTATTATAATATGACGCTAAGGTGGCTAGTTGGTTTAAGTCATATGTCTTAGGTTGGAAAAAAACCTTGAATCATAGAGGACGTATTGTATTCTTATATAACATATTTTTAAATATAAAATTAAAATTCAAGAAATAAAATAAAAATAATAATTTATATATTTCAAACATTTTTGAAAATAGTTTTTAAATAATATTGTAACTTCATAAGTGAAAGGTTATTCCACGATTTGTAAAGGAGACTTGCAACATATTTTGTTGTCTCTGCATTACTAGTCTAGGGTCATATTTTTTTTTTATGGTGTATGATTATAGATAATTTTTTTATCTATCATATTTTTTAATATAAAATTTAAATTTGAAGAAAAATACATGAATTGTGAAATATTTACCGAATGATTTTTTTAATAATATTGTAATATTCTAGTATATGAAGGAAGTATTCCATTTGGAGGTATAAAATAATAAGTCGAATGTTGTGTTCTTGTTCAAACAGACTTAATTGAAAGCAAAGAGAATAGTGGAATGGTTATTGCTTCATTGGTATATAGACAAACATACACGAATTACTAAATAATGGAGAACTACAACTCTGTGAATTTCGTTGTTTATTGATCAACCAAATAGGTGTTTATATACATAGTTTCTAAGAGCTGGGGAAATCTTGTGAACCATCTATACAAAAGTGTCATGAAACTTGTAGAGAAGACTTGTCACGGAAGTTTTGGTTAAGACTTATCTAGAATATGTCGGTAGCTCACCTACTGCATTTATTGCTAGTTATTTCCGAGAGTAATTATCTTTTAGCACTCCCCCTTAATTACGACTGCTAACGATACTAACCATTACAACTTTAAATTTGGCAATTCCTCTATCGGCTTACAAACTATGTTGGCCTACTGGTGTAAGTCTCATCTAGGCTTACACATTTCAAAAACTTGTTTTACATCCTATGCTGGTGCAACTTGTCCTATGCTCTACAACTTTTTTCTTTCTTTTGCTCCAAACTTTATATTATGCATACTTTTTCTTCTTCTTTAGCTTCAACATTACTCTGATCATCTTTGATCCAGGTGGATATCGGTGGCCACCCACCTTTTCCGACTAGCTCAAAACAGTTTTCTGGCAATTTTGGCAATTTACTATTTTTAGCAGGTTTTAACTTCTGGGGTCATTTTGAGGGCCTAAATGAAGGCTTTTTGAGATCGAGGTTCTCAATGATATCCAAAGGCATGATTGAGCCCCCAAAATGAATCTCCTCGTCGATACCTTTCCAACGAGCTATCACACGCCTAAAACGGAGATCGTATGCAAAAGTTACGACCCCGGGAAGTTGATGTACTAACTTACCCAAACGGGGCCCACATGACTTTTGGTGCTTCATCTCCTAGGGTTAGGTTTTTTGGATGTCTATGACTTTCTGAGGACGCGGCATTTCTCATCTGTGTAAAAGGCTCTGAAGACCTCATTGTAATCATCTTCTCCCGCGGATCATTAGCAGCCCATCTTCTCAAGGATAAGCTACCGACGCCCTAGCTAGTTTATTTCCATTCTATCGTAAACATATTTAGTCATTTGTTATTTAATGGGAAATGAAGTCTTATTTCCTTTACATCTCTGCGTTTGTGTGTATTTACGTATTTCATTGTGTTCCTACAAAAAATCGGATCCAGTGGTATCGGGCGGTTTGCTCATTCGATCCCTTCTTTGCGTAATCCACAATGGGGTCGGTATAAAGGGTTGGGGCTTCGATAAAGTTGAACCTTTGCAAGATCGATACCATAAAACTAGCGACGCTATAGGAAGAAAAGAAAGATGAGGGAAGAGGAGACTATCAAAATGTTACTTTCGAGGGAGGCCCTCGAGGAAACAAAGGCTTATGATGGACAACTTTTTGCCGAGTCTTCCAGCGGATTCCATTTGGCGGTGCATTGGCATCGAAGCCACTTTCTGGAGGTGCCACTTCCTTTAAGGTACAAGTAAACTTTGGCATTTCCATATTTGATGGCCAAATAGATCTCGAGGATGTAGGTAGATAGATGGTTGAATCTGTTAGAAGGATATTTCTCGGTTCATGACTTTTCGTCGAGAAAAAATTATTTCGCACTCCCTCAAGCCGCCCCCATGTCAAAGGTGGTGGGAAACCTACCGAACAAGAGGCGAGGGAGAACCCTCTTTGTTCGACGCACCCATACGGAATTCTTTTCGAGGCGCCATCAAGGAACAATATTATCATATGGGGAGCTATGAGGACAAATACATACAATGGACTTCGTTACGGCAGCAAAGGGACCAAGATGTGTGCAAGAGATAGCCGAATCCGTTCCTTACTATGCACAAAAGTTGGGTATTAAAGATTGAGAGAAACATTTGGTGTTAAATTACCCGCTGATTTATGCGCACGAGATACATTGGGAGGAAATGGAGTTCCTCGACATCTCCTCACTTAGTTTGGCATACCGATATGCCAGATTGACAGTTCAAGCGAAGAAGCGAGGCAGCACAGATTACGCAAATCCCGAGCTGCAGAAGGTACTCCAAAATCGCAAAACAAAGGACCAAGCAAGGCGAGGCGACCGGAACAACCTGCCAAAGCCACAAACCAAGAACAACACCACAAAGCCAAGGACGGGGAAGTGGTGCGTGCAGGTTCCATAAGAGCTCCACTCTAACACAAGTGAGTGTCGGGCCAGAAGTCACTTTGTTAGCCGAGTTGAAGGCTTACGAATCGGATGCATGCTCGACTCTGAATCAGAACCTGAAAAAGGGAATGGCGAGGAGGCAGTTATCGATGCGGAGCCCAGCGCCACCGTTGCCACCACGAAGATCGAAAAGGAAGAACTGGAAGATCCGGAGGCATAACGTCTCTTCCATTCCAAGATATGGGTAAAGGGTTCCCCACTACAATTCATTGTCGGCCGGTAGGAGCTAGAAGTACCTCATCTCGGTAGAGGTTGTTAAGCGGTTGGGCTTGCCGACCAGCACACCACAACCATACACCATCAAGTGATTGCACCAAGGACGGGACCTCCGTGTCGATGGAAGCAATATGCGTAGCCTTCCCTCTGACATCAAGCCCTTCCGCGAGGATGAGGTATTATGTGACATTGCTCCTCTTGATGTTTCGTGTATTATTAGATAGCCGTACTTGTGGGCGACGTACTATGTATGAGTCTGAGCCACCATTGATGTTATTATCACTTTGGGCAATAAGGCATCACGGGATCTTAGGAGATAGCACATACACCATCTCTTTAGTTCTTGCAAAACAATGCGATGGCTCATTTTACAAACCAGGAAATTTGTTTTCTGATGATCCATCTCGGGGAAAGGAAGATTGTAGCCATGACCTCCAGACAGGGCCCCGTTGTACGAAAACAACGGATGGATAAGTTCGTGGAGGAGAACAAGGACATCTTCACCTCCCCAACAGAGGTGCCTCTACACTGATAGGTCAAGAACCCCATCGATCAGACCCGGGTGCACGGCTGCCGTGGATTTAGCCCGCTCTACCGGCTTTCATCACCGGAGAGAATAGCCGAAATCAAGAAGCCCGATTCATGGTATTTATTCTTGAGAGAAAGGTCACATCGGTCGAGTTCATTTCCCTATGGGAGCGATCGTGTTGGTGCAAAAAGAAGGATGGGACTTGGAGACTCTGCATTGACTATCGGACGCTAAACAAGATCATTGTCTGGAATAGGTACCTGATCCCACGGATTGATGTCCTTTTGGACCAACTCAAGGGGCAAAATATTTCAGCAAAATAGACTTGAAGTCTAGGTATCACCGGGTACCAATCGAGACCTTCGATGTGTGGAAAGGCGCATTACAAATCCAAAGGAGGCCTTTTTGAATGGATTTGGTCTGTACCTTTTCGGGTTAACGAATGCCCACACCCAACCTTCATGAGGCTAATGGACCGCATCCTGCGGCCATTCACCAACTCATTTGTAGTGGTCTACTTGGATGACATTCTGATCTTCATCGGACTTGGGAAGAGCACATCCACCATATCCGACAAGTCCTACAAACACTATAGCAACACAAGTTCCAGTATTGCCAATCTGGAGAAATTCACTTTTGGCATAACCGAGGTTCAATATCTAGGATACATCATTGATGGCTTGAGGGGTGCATGTGGATCGACAAAGATCCAAGTCATTCGGAGTTGGCCATTAACCACCTAGCGAACCCATTGCTTTTGAGTCTTGCGCAATTTTTATCCCGGGTTTGTGTTGGGATTCTCTCATATCCACTTGGCCCTTGAGTCAAGTCGCAAGGGAGGAGCTAAAGCAAAATTCTTCTTTTTGGTCCGAATCTCAACGGAGGCATTCGAGGAGTTGAAACATCGCCTATGCTCTGCATCACGCACGGTCACTCACATTAACGGACTTGCAACAACCATTTGAGATGAGATAGATGCCTCTGACTATACTGTTAGGGGCATTCCTTACTCAACATGGACATCCGTTGGCCTATCACAGTGAGACACTTTCTGACACAGTCTGGAAGTATCCACTTATGACAAAGAAATGTATTCCATTGTCGCGGCTTTGCGGCAATGGAAGCATTACATTTTAAGGAAAGGAAGCTTGATCATCCACCACGGACCACAAACCCCTGCCGGTTCATCACGGACACAAGGGAAGTTACCAAAAGCGATAAGCCATGAGAAGTGGTCCACATACATAGCGGTTCATTTGAACGGTAAGTACAAAAAAGGCAGCACCAATAATGTTCTAGACTTCCTCAGTCGACCACCACCCATTGTGGCCCAACCAGCATGCTCAACTCTTGTGGGCATGAGACTTCCGATTGGGCGCTTCTCTACACAAGAGTGATCCAGAATTCAGCGACACATACAATACACTCTTGGAGGGTAAGCAAGTTCCCAATTTTCCTCAGGGATGCCACAGCATCACTTGGGACACCTTTGTGTTCCTTCAAGTGGAGTGCCAAGATGATTTGGGAGGCCTTTTCTGGTCGAGTCGTGGGAATTTCGGTCGAGGTAGCGAATGCGCAAAAGTATTTCTATTGGCTGAACCTTGGACAAGATGTGGAAGTACATCAAGTCCTGCACTTAGCCATTGCCAAACCGACCATCAAGAAGCAAGGCCTCTACCCTCCGCTTCCTACCCAGTCGACCTTAGGAATCCATCTCTATGAGTTGTTGAACCTTCCTTCTACTAAGCATGGCAATGAAGCGTATTGTTTTTGGTAAAATTAGAGCCCGATTCACGAAGATATCCATTATGATGAATTACGCAGAAGAATATCTAGCGAGAAGGCCAACGCTAAAGCGCTTCTTTGAGCGAGTGTGGGTGCGGGATCCCAGTCCTATCATCTCGGTCGGGACGATGGGTTCCCTCGGTACATTGGTCGACCTACGGTTGATGTTGGACATAGCTCATAAGTCCACAACTTTTCCATCATAGGCTAATGGCGGGGCGAGGAGATTAGATCAGCAAATGATGGTACACATTCTGCTTAACGCAATTCAAAGCATCCGCGCGTAGGTTGAGATCGCCTATGTACAACCTGACTGTCCGGGCTCTCCATATCTTAACCAGCCACTGACCCTTTCAAGTGGGCTTGGGATTCCGACCACTATATCCCATTGATGTAGACATGCCATTTGCGGCTACTCGGACAGATTCAACCCATGTCGGTCACGAAGCGGATAAAGGTGGCAGCCTGTTGAGCACATTCAACACATCCATAGCGGGTTCGTAGGCATCTTGTACAAAGCCAATGCTAAAGAGTACCAAACAGCGACATGATCAACATGGATTTTACAACTTCAGTGGGTGACAAAGTGTCCATTTACGCATTTGCAAAAGGACCATCTCGCTGGACCCACCGCAAGCTTCGTCCGCTTCGATATGGGTGCATTACACCCTCCTGAAACGTAGGGGAAAATGCCTCTGAGCTTAGCATTCCACCATTCCTTGGCATGCACCTAGTGTTCAACTTGGATCTCCTTTGACCTTATTTTCCATTATTATTGGACACCTCATAGATTTTGATAACAAATGAAACCAACAGATTTCAAACCTGACTATGTGGAACAAGAATCCACTAATCATTTTTTGGACACATAGGTAAAGGGAACTTGCCAACATAAGATTTATATTTATCGTGTTGTCAAAGCAAGGAATCTCCTTCACCAGGGCAAGTGGCAAGTGGCTCACCGTGGACCAAGTTCAGCAGAAGTTCTCTCATCTCATGGAGGAACTCAGCGTAATGGGGACCATTGCTTCCCTAAAGGAGGAGGATTGATCCAAATGGATATGTTGGCCACCACCTTTTATTTGGCTCAAAACAATTTTCTAAAATTTTGGCAATTTACTATTTTAGCGGGTTTTGGCAGGGGCCATTTGAGGGTCTAAATGAAGGATTTGCGAGATCAAGGGTTCATGATAGCTGAAGGCATGATTTAACCCCCAAATGAATCTCCTGGTGGAGTACTCCACTGAGGCTATCACATACCTAAAGCGGAATGTCGGTAGCTGCAAAAGTTACGACCGGGGAAGTTGATGTACTAACTTAAGCGTGTGCCCATGACTTTGGTGCTTCATCCTCCTGGGGTTGAGTTTTTGGATGTCTATGACTTTGGCATTTCTCGTCTATTGTAAAAAGACGCCTAGAGCCTCATTGTAATCATCTTCCTCAGGATCACGAGGTAAAAGCGTACATCGCTACGGTCAAGCTACGGTACGCTTCTTCGGATTTATTTCCATTGTGTGCAATGGCTATGTTCAGTCAAAGCTACCAGCGCCCTAGCTAGTTTATTTCCATTGTGTCTGTAAGCATATTTCAGTCATTTGTTATTAATGAAATGAAGTCTTATTTCCGCTGCATCTCTGCGTTTGTGTGTATTTCTGTATTTCATTGTGTTCCTACATAAATCCGGATCAATCTTCTTCAATATTTCCTCGTCTCTTTTGTCTTTTTGATCTGGTTCTTCCGCATCTGCTTTTACTTTAGAAACTACTAATTTAACACTTTTGTCAAAATCTGTAAGATCAAGAACAACTTTAACACCTTCAATGGTTGGATTCATTTTTTCTGATCCTTCTTTTGCTACAATTGTGGTATATTTTCCATACTCACTTTCATATTTGGGCTTTGCAATCCATTCCTTAAGAAATGCTAACTCAACATAAAATTCAACATTCATTGTATCTTCATCCATGTCTTCAATAGTTTTTATTGCTAGATTCTTCTCACATTTTGCTACTGTTGCGAAGGAAATTTCACTTTCACCTTCACATTTAATTTCATCATCCACATGTATATCTACAAAGTGGACTTATCTTTCTTTACCATGCTTATCCTTTACATATCGTACAAAGTTACCTTTATCTCCCACAAATTATTCAACATATTTCTCTGTAGTGTTCAGGATAACTACAATATCTATGTCTTGCTTATCTTCTTCTGCTTCAACAGGTTCTTCCACAACTTCTCCAATAATTTTTGCAATGTCCAATCCCTCTACTTATTTTGTTAGAACGGTCACTCTATCAACTACAATGCTCCATGAATTAGCTTGATCTTTATTGGTGTTACTCCCCCTTTCACTGTATTCCATATCCAAAGTATCCCAAGCTTCTTTGGACTTGGTTGTTGCTGCAATTTTTGGAAAAATGCTCTCATCCAAGCCTTGCTGAATTAGAAATAATGTTGCTGCATCATTCTTCTTATTTTCTATGAGATGATCCTTCTGCTCTTGAATCATGTTTTCATAGGCTTCTTGATTTGAGGGTTCTTCAAACCCATTAAACACAATATCCCATTAATCATCCATACGTAGTCTCTAGTTCTCATCTTAGTGGCCCAAATATCATAATTTGTACCAGAAAATCTAGGAAAAGCATAATAACTATTGAACATGTCCATTTTTTTTATTGGAAAACCCAGTTCACAACAACAGGGAATGGGAAATAATGAAATAAATGCACACAATGATCCATTTAAGATTCACTACTTAGCATTGAAAACTCTTCCAATCGAAACCGCTGCAATCTTTAACGCTCATTATCATTGAAGTGTGTTAAAAAAAGCTCCAAATATTTTCAAAAAGAAAGAAATCAACTACATTTACTAAGAGATTCTACCTAATTATTGTTTCACTCCATCCCATAGAAACGCTCCAAACATTTTCCATATTAAGATAACCAATTCCAACTCATTAAAACACCCTTCCACCAAAATCAACAAAATGCAGTCTCTTGCCCCAATCAGGATTGGATACAAACATGGGGTTTCTGAACTGATCTGTTCAAAGATTCAAATTAGGGAAAATTCCTTCCCTGTCAACCATAAGAAATATCACAACGTCGTAAGCCAATTTTCGTTGAAGTTTGATCTTTGCGCGAGTTGCACTGAGTTGTTTCGATTTCTCTGATTTATCTAGATTGCAACAATGAATGAAAATGGCAATGGATGGAGTCTGCAGCGACGTCTTTCTCCTCAACGAACAACTTTTTTCTAGGCCCTTAGCGAATCGGATATAGCTCTGCTCCAACAAGGGTTTTCTGCCCTGTGTATACCCAACACGTTCGGTAATAAACTCTTGCTAATTGGCACATAAAAATCCTCTTATTGTGCAATAGGATTTTGCTCCCAAATTATGTAAACCCTTGGTCTACAGTGTCTTCTCTAGCTCTATGTGAAACCCTTGCAATTTCTGCAAGCTCCTCAACTTAACGCTTATTTCTTTTTCCAACAGACTCAAACCCGAATTTTTAATCCCCTCTCTCTCGTGTCTGCAACTATCACACCGTCCACTCCCTCGGTCGATCCAACCTAAGATATGGTACCAAACTGATAGCATGAGGGAAAAGAACAGGGACTTACGATCACACACCAAATACATAAATACAAAGCTAGAGCTATAGCTCAAAATGTGAATACAATGCATTCCATTCAACTAGAACATGTATATATACAAGCAATGGAAAGATCTAATTTTATGTCGGGAGTGTTCTAGAAATCACCGAGAATCCCGTCAAGAAGGTTCTAGATATGATTTCTCTAGAATTGTTTACTCAACTGTCTAGTCAGCTATATTTACCTACCACATTTACTGTAATAGTAATTACATCTCAACAAACTGATAGCTTGAGGGAAAAGAACAGGGACTTATGGTCACACACCAAATATAGAGATAGAACTACAACTCAAAAATGTGAATACACTGCATTCCATGCAACCAAAACAAGTATATACTATATATACAAATAATGGAAAGATCTAGTTTTATGTCGGGAGTGTTCTAGAAATCACTGTGAATCCCATCAAGAAGGTTTTGGATAGGATTTCTCTAGAATGGTTTACTCAGTCGTCTAGTTGGATATATTTACCTACCACATTTATTGTATTAGTAATTACATCTCAACACTCCCCCTTAATTACGACTGCTAACACTAACGGTAACATGATGGCCTGCTGGTCTAAGTCTCAACTAGGCTTACAATTATTTTTAACTTCAATTACATCATCCACATGTGTTTCTACATAGTGGGATTTAGTTTCTTCACTATGTTCATGCTTTGCAATTCTTACAGAGTCAATTTCTTCAACAATCTTCTTCTTCTTCACTAAGATCTTCCAAAAACTTCTACTTTTTATCATAGTTTTAAAAATTGGAACCGACACTGGAACCGGTCGAGGGTTCAACCTGAATTGGAACCGGAATCAATAATGAACCGGTTGAAACGGTTTCAATGAACCGTTTTTTTTTAAAATACATAAAATATTCAGATTTTAACGAAAAAATATATTTTTAAGATTTTAAATCATGTTTCCAAAGCATTAGAGACAATTAGAGACAACATATCCAAAGTATTCTCATGAATATATCAAAATTGCACCAAATGCAATACATATCTAGAGATCGGAACATAAATACATAATCAAGGAGGCTCTAAATGGTCTCGGTCCTCTATAGACCACAACAACAAAAAACATACTAGCAAGAGTCAAGACTACAAGTCACCCTCTCATTGATCAACATGATCAACGATCAATCATCACTACTGCTAGAAGTAGAAATGGCATGGGCATCCTCACCCTCGACATCATCATCTGTCTCTGACT